>PVKV010015411.1:0-53961 GCA_004027835.1 Alouatta palliata
CTCCTGGGTTCAAGCAATTCTCCTGCCTCAGCCTCCCGAGTAGCTGGGACTACAGGCACGTGCCACCATGCCCAGCTAATTTTTGTGTTTTTAGTAGAGACGGGGTTTCACCATGTTGACCAGGATGGTCTTGATCTCTTGACCTTGTGATCCACCCGCCTCGGCCTCCCAAAGTGCTGGGATTACAGGCGTGAGCCACTGCGCCCGGCCCAAAAGGTTAAATTTAAAAACAAGTGTTTATTAGAGTCTCAGGCTTCAGGTGAGTACAACTCACTGTGATTTTCCTGTTCTGTGTATAGCAAATTGTCAAATATATAAAAATCTGGGAGGATTTTTATATATTTGACACACATGTGTGTGTGTGTGTGTGTGTGTGTGTGTGTGTGTGTGTGTGATATCTATATCATCTATACCTATATTCATATCTCTATATCTATCTATATATCACTCTTCTGTCAGTTAATCAAAGTAAGCCCTCTAAAAGTGGAATTTGAGTCCAGAGCTAAGAGGTTAGAAATGGGATCGCTTTAGAGACATGATAGGACCCAAACTGATTATTTCGTGTCTGAGAAAGAAAGCCCATAAAATTTCACCTCCAGAGAGTCAAGTATGTTATTTTATTATTAGGGGAAGTATTTTTAAAGAAAGTGTTTTAAGCTTTTATTACAAACAGTTATCCTTGTAGATTCTCTTAAAGGCTTCAATGACACCAGTCTCCTAATTCATACAAAACTCAGCTTTATGTGTACTGAAAGCAATAAAAAAAAAAAAAGAGTTCATACAATTTCACTTAAAGCTTGGCACTCAAGAGCAATCCTGGACTCCTCTTTTTCCCTCACATCCTTCATTCAAGCCTTTACCAAATCCTGTACATGAGTGATTCTTAATAATGCAAAGATCTGTTCCCCACAATAATAATTATTTACCTCAAAATGTCAATAGTTCCAAGGATGAGACACCCCATTGCAGAATTTACATCCAAAGAATATGTTCAAGTATGTCCAATGCTCTGTAACTCCATTGCTATCTCATCTCTCCCTTGAAATGTGTCAATCACCTCCTAGTTGGTTTCACTAATTCCTGTCTGGTATCCTGAAACTCATTCTTTTTAAAGCGGCCAAAATGAACCTTCCAGACTATAACACTGTGGTTAAAACACTGCTTAAACTTGTCCAGTGGCTTACCAACACACAAAGGAGTAGGTGGAGAAATAAGCAAATCACACGAAATCACGTCAACTATGCTAAGGAGCTGGGATATTACTCTCAGATTCATTCTCTTTCTCTGGCTCTCTGTATTTATCATCTTCTTTCTATTTTAAGAATATTCCAAACTTATTCTTGTTTATGACTTTGGTACCTTTTAATTTTTCTGTCTGAAGTACACTTTCCCTAGATATCTGCTTCATTAACTTCTCCTTGTTATTCATTTATCCAAGAGACTTTCCCTATTTACTTTGAAATGGGCCCCTCTCCACATTCTCTCATTGTCAATTCATCATCCATTCATTATATTTCCATATGTTAAATGCATCTTACCTTTTATCTTCATAGGCAGTATCATCTAAAATATGATGATTTCAGATCATGGTAGGATTTATATTTCCATTCCCACCCTTTAAACAAAAGTTTCTGTGGTAGCAGAGTAATGGCCTCCAAAGACGTCCACGACCTGGACCTGTGAATAGATTGGGATGCACAGTGTTTTAGTTCAGGCTACAATAACAAATTACCATAGATTGAGTGGCTTATAAACAAGAGACATTTGTTTCTCACAGTTCTGAAGGCTGGAAGTCTGATATCAGGGTATCAGCATGGTCAGGTTCTGCCTATTGCCTGCTTCTCATTACATCTTGACATGTTGAAAGGGAGAACTATCTGGGGTCATTTCATAAAAGCACAAATCCCTTCTTGAGGTGTCCACCCTCATGATCTAATTACCTCCCAAAGGCTACACCTCCAATATCATTTTACTGGGGGTAGAGAAGATAGAATTTAATGTTTGGATTATGGACAGACACAAATATTCTGCTACCAACCAATGGGTTCACTTTGCCTGCTACCTAGACAGAACCAATTTATGGAGACAGGAGAACTGCAATAAAGAAAGAGTAATCCATGCAGAGACAACTGTGCAAAAAAACTGGAGTTTTATTACTACTCAAATCAGTCTCCCTGAGCATTCCATCAGTTTTTAAGGACAACTTTGTGGGTAGGGGAAACCAGTGAGCTGGAAGTGCTGATTGTTCAGGTCAGAGATGAAATCATAGGGAGTCGAAGCTGTCTTCTTATGCTGAGTCAGTTCCTGGGTGGGGGCCACAAGATCTGATGAGCCAATGTATTGATCTGGGTGGTGTCAGCTGATCCATCAAATGCAAGGTCAGCAAAATATCTCAAGTACTCACCTTAGGAACAGTTTAAGGAGGATCTAAATCTTCTAGCCTCCAGCAGCATGACTCCCAAATCATAACTTTAACCTTGTGGCTAATGTTAGTTCTACTAAGGCAATCTAGTCCCTAGGCAAGGAGGTTTGTTTTGGAAAAGGGCTGTTATCATCTTTGTTTTCAACTATAAACTGAATTCCTCCCAAAGTTAGTTCAGCCAACCCCCAGGAATGTACAAGGATAGCTTGGAGGTTAGATCTCTTTCACCGTCTCAGTTACAATTTTGCAATGACAATTTTAATTCTATTCATTGTAGATGACAGGGAAGAATTGAGGTTATACATGTCATTGAGATTGATAATCAGCTGAATTTGAGATGAGGAGATTATGCTGCATTATCCAGATGTCAAAATGTAATCACAAGGGTCTTTATAAATGGAAGAGGGAGGCAGAAGTTAGCGTTGGTGACATGATGGAGCAAAATTCAACTGGGCATTGGTAACTTTAAAGATAGAATGGTGGCCTCAAACTAAGTAACACAGAAAGCCTCTAGAATCTGGAAAAGGAAAAGAAATACAGTTTCTAGAAGAAACATAGTATTGCAGATGATTTGGTTTTATTCCAGTGAGACTCATTCTAAACTTCTGACCTCCAGAGCTGTAAAATAATAAATTTGTGTTGTTTTAAGCAAAGATTCAATACTACACATTTAATACATTTTACAAAAGTACATGTTAAGAAAGACATGACTTCAAGTTATTTTCTTTTCTTTGATGAGAGAAGTGATTAAATAAAAAAGTTAAATATTCAACTAAAAGTAAAAAACAACGATTATGAGGAGGAAAACAAAAAATTGCAATACAAAAACAAGTGCAAGTACTTGGAAATATGTAAATAAATGACATTGATAAAAGTATCTAATAGCTGATTCTTTAGAAAAAAATTATACATGGACATTTTAATTTTTAAAATTAAGATAAACAACTTAAAAACAAGAAAATGAATAAAACCATTCATGGAATTGAGATTTAAAATGATAAAAGCAATGAAATTATTTTTATTCTTGAAGTGATTTTATTTCCTTCTTTCATTGCTTTTCATCAGTGTTGGGTTTATATCAGTGTAATACCTTATCTGGGGATGCAGTAAAACAAAATTACCAGAGCAGATCTTAGGGCAAATGTATCCTTGAAAGGTATCATTTAAACACCTGTCTCCTCTCCAGTGACCTACAACTCACAATTTAAAATACATTCCTAATCTCAAAACAAACAAACAAAAAATTACAGCAACAGCACATGGGCATGCTTTCAAACAGAGGATAAAGCTCTTGTACAGAAAATTCTGAAACTAAAGGCAGCTTAAGTAGACTTTTTAAGTCTTGTGCAAATTGTCCTTGGCAGAATGACAAATCCCAACAGCATATAACTTCTTAGAGTTATCCCTTAATGTACGAACTACATTATAAACTGAGAAAATAATGACAAGACTGCAAGTCAACGTAAAGAAGACAAAAAAGAAAATCTAATCCGCTGGTAAAGGAATTGTTCTTTGGTAATAAGAAATGACTGGAAGCACTGGTTCCTTTATTGACTCATCTGTCTAAACAGCTGTAAAGCTTATGCTTTTATTTATTCTTTTGAATGCTACTAGCTTTGAAACTCCATTGAGTAGATTAACATACCCATTGTCTTTCTAAATTGTTACATCTTACTCCATGTGGCAAAGTGATCAGCACAGTGATTTGACTTCAGATTGCTGATGTTGGGTACTTTTCTAGGTAAAGAGGACTGAATGCTCTGTCTTTAATTGAATTATATGGCCAACCAAACCATTAGAATATAGAATGGAAAGTTCCTAAATTGGTAGAAGATATACCCTAGGAAGATTCCCCATAACTTGTAATTAACTTAATGTCATGTATTTAGCACAATTGATGATGCCAAAAGCTGTGTGCTTTGCTAGATATTAACTTGTTAAGCAATTGATTTACTCATGAAAAAGTTAGTACTATTTTATTTCTATTTAAAAACAGAAACAGATTGTTTCTACTTCTTTCCACCTGTGTGCATTATATTTCATTTACAGATACCAGTGTTTCTCCATATCCCAAGAATCTTTAAATAAGATGCTACTTTAGGGCTGCTATGCAAGCCAGTCGGATTTTAGTTCTTGAAGGAGAATGTCTGGAAATAATAGATTACAGTGACATGTTTCAACCACATTGTTTAGGAGTTCTGCAATTTATCACTATTGATAAAGCTTTGAGGCTTAATTATACACTAAGAAAGCATGACCAGGCCCAAGATTTCACTAATTAAACAATATTAATACGTTATATATATATGTGTGTACACACACACAGAGAAAGCTAGCAAGAGAGAGACAGAGAGCTCAGAGAGTGCGAGAGAGAGAGTGTGTGTCTTCAATACGAAGGAGGACTTTTACCCAGGGTGCTGATAATTTTATGTTTGTCAAAATCCATGGGAAGGAAAGAATATGTGAACTTCATTCACTCTTAACTTGATACTAATTAAGTGTTGAGAATTTCCAGGTCAAAGAGCAAAAAGAGGTGATGTGTTGTAAGCGGGGCGAGTAAGTCCTCCTTTGAAGGTGGAGTGTTTAATGAAAATTCTAACATAGCCATGGAAATCATGCTTGGAGAGGCAGATGAAATTAAAGGATTGCTTATACTCACAAGTCCTACAGACAGGTGACAGGGCATGCCACACAAGGGGTCATATGGGAGGAGCTCCAGGAAAGCAGATTCAATTGTGCAGGAGGGGAGTCAAGAACATGACTGAGGACCAGTGGGAAACTGCCTTTACTGGGGAGTACACAAGTGAAAGGTGTGAGAGGTTTTATGGAGGCAATTCAATGTCAGTAGACCATAGTCAGGCTGAGGCGGGAAGAGGAACTTGTGGCTGGGACTAGTCTTACCTCACTAGACCATCTGGTTTCTGGATAGGGTGTTCACAGCCTGTTTGTGGGGCTATTGATTGAGGAATCAGGAAAATGTAGTTGTAAAAATGTACAATACAGATGCTATCTTTGCAAAGCTGAGTCAGAAACCCTACATATGAATCAAATTTTCTTGAAAGATACTTAATTTTCTAAAATTGCTAATTATTTTTGTCTGCCTCTTTAAGAAAACGAACAGATTTAAGGCTGATGAATCATTGTTTTTGAGCACCAATATCATAAAAATAGACTTTTTTCCCCACTTTATTTTAATATTTTCTTCCGTATTTACAGGCATATGGATATTTTTCAAAAATCGCAAGGTATAGAATAGTATTGATACTTAGGAACTGTGAAACCTTGTGCAAGGAAAAAATCCTCAACAAGACATATATCTTAATTCATCCTCAAGTACCATTAAATCTACTTTAAAGAGGTGTGATGAGGACTCAGTGAGCAAAGACTCAAAAAGGAGTTAGCACAGTGGTAGGCATATGAAAATAAATATAAAAATATTGAGATCTCACTGTTACTAAAGGACCACAACCCGAGTCTAAAACCTTTGGGGGTCAAATGTTTCAGAAATTAGATTTTTTTTGCAGATTTTAGAAAGATAATATTGAGCATATACTCCATATTATATAGGACTGATATATTAATAATTCAATAATTTTTTGAATATAAAGACAGATTTTTAAAATACTAATATTGACTTACACCCTTTCAGGTCAGGTTCTGAGACAAAATGAGTTTAGGTCAGGTCATATTTTGCATTAACAAGTTACAAAAATGTAGTATTAAAAGATTTGGGATTTCAAAATGGAAGTTTATCACATGCATTATAGGAGGCAGCAAATTTTATTTTATTTTATTTATTGTTAATTAATTTATTTTTTTGAGATGGAGCCTTGCTCTATCACCCAGGCTGGAGTACGGTGGCATGATCTCAGCTCACTGCAACCTCCACTTCCCATGTTCAAGGGATTCTCGTGCCTCAGCCTCCCGAGTAGCTGGGATTACTGGCATGTGCCACCGTGCACAGCTAATTTTTTATTTTTAGTAGAAACAGGGTTTTACCATGTTGGCTGGACTGGTCTCAAACTCTTGACCTCAAGTGATCCACCCACCTTGGCCTCTCAAAGTGCTGGGATTACAGGTGTTAGTCACTGCACCTGGCCAGAGGCAGTAAATTTTTAATGCCTAGCAAACATCTGGCTATATATTGGGTTGAGTGCATGTTAAAACCTCATTCCTTCTTCATCTTTCCTCCTTCCTTCTCTTAAACTATATCCCACTCCTCCCTTCCCCAGTGCTGTTGGCTCCAATCCCTGAAAATCCCTGCAGGAAAGCTATATGTTTCAGTGGGAGTTCACACAGGGCACTGAACTTCAAACAGCTGTTACTCTGGGAGTTTCTTGCCATTTCTTGTTCAGTGTCATCTTTAGCCATCATTTCCCACTTCCCCCTTTCTATGAATTTTCTACTTCCTTTGACATGTTCTTGTTAACACTAGTAATACTAGCTCCTATCTGGTGATTGTCTTGATGAGCTAAGTTTGATTCATTAGGAATATTCCCCGGCAAAAAGTTTTTTCAAATATGGCCGTCCTATTTATCCCTGTTTTGATTTAATAATTATTGCATCATCAGGTGAAGGTTTTGGTGCAAATAACACACATAATACACAAAAGTATATGTATAGATATCTGTACATATGCCCATATATTTCTGTATGCCATAATGTACAATACATACACATACACACATATATATGCATACATACATACCTACAAACATAATTTTCCCCTTAGGGATATAGACTCATGACAAGACTGAGATGTGGCTTCCTGACCTATATTCACTGGAAGACTCTGCGTATCTTAAGGGATGGGCCTGTGATTATGCTGCATGGTTGGCAGGAGAAGAGCTACCTCCCACACCTTTAAAATCTCCGTCCTTGAAGGGCAACTCATTAAAAAAAAAACGAAAACATCCAAAACACTCAGTGGATATTTAAAACAGTTTAGGCATCGCAATAGATTCTATTCTGGGTTGCTTTGCACACTCAAATTGTGTTTTTGAGATTATTAACAATGTCATGCTGAGCAATTTAATAAACATTCGGTGGTAAAGCCTTTTACTTTTGTTTTACTGGTTTGAAAAATCATCCTCATATATATCTACCAATGGTTGTAAGCCTGCTTTCTTAACTAGGTAATCTTAAAGAATAACTTCTGCATGTATGATGAGGATTTTTTATTCTGGGTGACAGAACCTATTTTGCAGTTTCTATTCACACCCAAATTGTTCTTGAGGAACAATTCAGGCATCATTTGTGTGGGCTTCCCACACTCAGAATAGGTTAATAGCCAATGTCACCTTCACTGGGCTATTCTTTTGATAAAGACCATTAAGGGAAATAGCTATTTCAGTGAGTGGCATATTAAAGTTCTAGCCCAGAACTGTGTCTGCCTCTGGTTCTAATATTTGTGAGTGTGACTCAGTGAAGAAGCTACAGTCATACTTTCTCCAGGATGTAAATTCAAGGGAATTTTGCCATAAAGCTGGAGCATGAGAAAGATCAGGGCTTGGAGTAAACCAAAAGAGGCTGAAAGAGAATGCTCACTTCTCACCGCTCCATCTTTTTCTTCTCTAAGTACCTTGAGGCCTCCCAATTTCCTGCATGTTCTCTCATCCTCATATCAAGCATCTTTTCGTTCTTTTCATTAGCTCTCCAGTAACCCTTATTCACGAGTTTATTAGTTCAGGCCTGGAATCTTGCCTCTGAGCTGATTTCTAGCCCCCATGTACCATTTCTTAATATCTATGTCCATAAAATGTTATTTTAGAGTCAAGTGCTAGGCAAAGCTTTGTTACTCCCTAAGGAATTGTGTGTTTACTGCATGTGGACTATAAGAGTGATAAAACCAATTATCTTTCTCTTTTAATTTTGGCTGCCTGGAAACTCAAAGCCAAATGTTTGGGTTAATCAAGCATTTAAGACTTACTCTGTCTCCTTTTTTGGTGTTGTCTTTATTTATCAGGCCAGTCTAGAGTTCACATGATAATGCTTTGCCTTTCTTGGCCCAGGTATCTTATTTTAACTCCCTTGCTCTCTTCTCATTTTGACTTCAGCTGAACATAACTGAATTAATCTTGATCTTGTGAAACTGTATTTATATTTTATTTTAAAACATTTTTCTAATTGCAATTAATCCTGTAATACAATAAATTCTTTGTGGAATGAGTCAAGGTATAAATAACTAACTAGTAAGTGGTGCCTTTGCAGCAGGGAAAAAAAAACGAAGATAAGAGCAGGACTAGGAAGAATAAGATCTAATTACTCTGTATGACAAACTGGGATGAGGATGAGGTGACATTTTCTGAGCACAAGGAGAGGAAAGAGATGTGAGGGGATGGGTAAGATAGAAAATAAATCACAATGACCAAGGATAAATTATCTGTTTGGAAAATACTCATTGATTTGTAGAAACAGTGAAATGTTATATTAAATATGAAGATTTTCTGCCCTAAAAATGAATTTCCTTCTGCGACAGCAAATGTTTACTAAATTCTACTACAATAGCCTGGAATTAATAGCACATGGAGGAAAAGATGACTTCCTCTGTGTAACTTGACAGAAAATTGAGATAGAATGGCAAGACTAGGAAAGCTGGAATTGCTAAAAAGTAAAAAGCAAATGATAACGGTGACTTACAAGGAAACAATGGGTCTTCTAGTATATGAGACAGGGATTGAGTTACTTCTCTCTTCCTTCTTGCCATTCTTTCCTTTTCCTTTGCCCTTTCTTTTCATCCTCCCTCTTTTTCATTCCTGTTTTTCTTCCTTCTTTCTTTCCTTCTTTTCCTCTCCTTCTTTAACATCTTCCTTCCTCCCTTCCTTCTCAGAAAGTGTTTGATTGACTTCTATGTGTCAGAGACTCTGTGAGGCATTTCGATCCCTAGGAGTAAAAAGGAATGCGTGGCTTCTCACATCCTGAAGCTTATATTTTGGTATTTGTTTGGCACAAAAGTTATTGCCATTAAAAGAAATGGTAAAAACCTCAACTGTTTTTGAACAAACCTAATAGATAACATGTAAAGAAGTTAAACAAAAAATACAGTTTATTATTAATAGAATAATAAAAAATTCAAGGAAAGAGAGAGAGAGAGAGACGGGATGAGAGTTATTTTTGTTGGAGAACATAGTTCTTAAACCATATGACTTGGTAATTGAAGTAAAGGAGGACTCCTCAAAAGGCTAGAGGAATTCAGGACATTAAATCTCCTTTAAATGACTAGGTGCAGTGGGGCACCCTTGTAATCCTAGCACTTTAGGAGGCAGAGGTGGGCGGATCGTGAAGTCATGAGTTTCAGACCATTCTGGCCAACACAGTGAAACACCGTCTCTACTAAAAATACAAGAATTAGCTGGGCGTGGTGGTATGCACCTGTCAACCCAGCTACTCAGGAGGCTGAGGGAGGAGAATCGCTTGAACCTGGGAAACAAAGGATGCAGCCAAGATCACACCACTGCACTCCAGCCTGGGTGACAGAGCTAGACTCCGTCTCAAAAAAAAACACCTCATGGCCGGGCGCGGTGGCTCACGCCTGTAATCCCAGCACTTTGGGAGGCCGAGGTGGGTGGATCACGAGGTCAAGAGATCGAGACCATCCTGGTCAACATGGTGAAACCTCGTCTCTACTAAAAATACAAAAATTAGCTGGGCATGGTGGCACGGGCCTGTAGTCCCAGCTTCTCGGGAGGTTGAGGCAGGAGAACTGCTTGAACCCAGGAGGCGGAGGTTGCGGTGAGCCGAGATCGCGCCATTGCACTCCAGCCTGAGTAACAAGAGCGAAACTCCGTCTCAAAAAAAAAAAAAAAAAAAAAAAAAAAACACCTCATTTAAATATTTATTCCCATTATATGGTGTTACAATTGGGTGCAGGAAAGAAAGCAAATAAGTAAATTTTTCATACATTTTCTACTTGGGCTTTGGTTCCCTTATATTCTGATTTAGTTATTGAAAAGTCGATGCTTTAAAGTCAATAAAGTACGTTCTCAAAAACGTTTTAAATGTAAGTCTATTTGATTTTCCATAAAGAAAATAAGAATCTCCAAATCACAGTCTCCTTCAACCATGCTTTCATTCAATGTATGAACCTTGAGTGTTTTAATTTTAATTTTAATTTTTGCTATGAAGTTTTATGAAAATTTACTTATAGAAAATATTTTAAGTGTTCCAAATTACATGTTTGAGCTTTAAATTAGGAAACATTACATTAGCCCTGTCATGAGAAAGATAAGTTTTAATGATAATTTCTGACTGTTCCGATGCATTAGCCTACAAGTAGCGCCTATCAGTCTAGCGACCCTCCTGACCAAGACATTAACTTTTATTATTACCAGAGAGAAAAATGAGGAAAAGCCTAGAATCTAAGGTTTATTTCAAGACCAT
The DNA here is from genome assembly GCA_004027835.1 of Alouatta palliata. Taxonomy (NCBI): domain Eukaryota; kingdom Metazoa; phylum Chordata; class Mammalia; order Primates; family Atelidae; genus Alouatta; species Alouatta palliata. Next base: position 10,802 of record PVKV010015411.1, read on the forward strand.
GAATGAGAGCCTTACCACTTAGTACTATGTTTTAAAAGCTGACGAAGTAATAATTATAGTAATAGTTTGTTTTTCTACGATTGACGTGTTTTGCAGAAATTTACTTCATTTAATTTTTAAAGAGCCTTACAAAATAAGGATTATTGGCTCTCATTATAGAAATTAAATAAGCTGAGTCTTAGAAAAATTAAGTAAAAATTTCACAGCTAAATTTTGTCAATTAGAGGGAGGCCAGTTTGTAAATCTATGACTCTAAACTTGATTCTCTTAACTACTATGCTACAGAATTGTTCTCTAGCCAAAGATAATAGACTAACAAACAAATGGCTAAGACTCCCACAGGAGATCCTGGATAGTAGGTATGCAGAAAGTACTGAGAAAAGTAATCTAATGGAAAAGGAACTGGGCGTGGTGCTCATGCCTGCAATTCTAGCACTTTGGGAGGCCAAGACAGGAGGATTGCTTGTGGCCAGGAGTTTGAGATTAGTCTGGGCAATACAGCAAGACCCCATCTCTAAAATAACTAACTAAATAAAATTAGCTAAGTAGGGTGGCTTATGTCTATAGTCCCAGCTACTTAAGAGGTTGAGGAGGGAGGATCACTTGAGCCTAGGATTTTGAGCTTGAGCATGCAGTGAGCTGTGGTTGACCCACTGCACTGCAGCCTGGATGACAGAGCAAGACTCCAACTCTAAAAGCAAACACAAAGAATAGAAAATGAAAAGTTAGATGTGTATAACAATCTCTGAAGATATACTTGGCATTTAGTTCAAGTTGTCATAATTTGAATCCTCATGGTACCTCCTTGAAAGCAGTTGTTATCTTGCTTTGCAGATTAGGAAATGAAATTTAGAGAAGTTAAGTGATGATACACTTACTGGCTGAGTGAATGGTCTTCACAGAGCTTGGGTCTGTATTCTCTTCTTTAAGATGGGGACAAAATAACTCTTTATATGGTCGTTATATCTAATGTGAGCATTAGAGATAACTCATATGAAATGTCTTTAGAGTAACTGGTGAGTAGAAGTCATTTACTAGTTATCACAATTTTTATTTATTATTATCATGAGTATCACCCCAAACTATTGCATTTTTCTTTATGTCATGCCATGGCCTTTTTTAACGTGGCCCTTGTTTCTTGCCAACAGTGAGTAATCATCACCCATGGCCAAATAAAACCTCTCTTCAGAGAACAAGAAACAATGTTACTATAAGTGAACAATATTAGAGGACAATCTTTAGATAGATGAGAAAAATGTTAGCTCGGTTAGGAAATTGAGGGACATCTGAAATGTCTGTCTCGGATCTTGACTTGCAGGAAGCCTACTTGATGATAGCCCCAGTTGCTGTGTTCTAGGATCCACTAGGGTGGTGCTTCCCACAGCCTGCTCCAAGCCCATGTCTGAGCCAGGCAAACTTGCTGTTGAGAGATACAGGACTCCTCTGATCAGCAGCCTTGGCTCCAGGACTCAGCATTGCATCTGACAAAACTTTCTTAGAACCACAGTGCAGCCTAAGACTTTACTAGACATTTTTTCCTTTTCCTTTTTATTCCACAGGGGTTAAACTGGCATTGAAGTCTGATGATGTATCTAATCTCCCCAACTTCATTTTTCTTTCATAGGGCTCTTCTTTAATTAATCTCCTGAATATCTAATCCTCTCCTGGCATCTGTTTCTAACAAAGAAAAAGGAACTATTTAGAGATTCTTGAAAATCTTGATCTCCATCTCTAGTTATCAACATTTTTGAGAAATTCACTTATTTTGGGTTGTCTATTTTTTAACCAAACTGAAAAAGACAAGGTTGTAGTAGATGACTCTTTCAATTGCTTTTATTTTATAATTCTAGAGCTACCAAATACTCTTTGTAGTTTGGATTAACACATTGTTTCTTAAATTTCAGTACTAGATCGGAGTGTTGTCCAATGGTTGTTCCATGTGTAAATTATTCCTTGATCTAATAAATATTGTTTCATCAAAAAGTAAACACTGCTTTGATTTTTGGCTAATATATACCAACATTTGTAACATAAAAATAACAACAACAAAACTCCAGTCTTTGAAGTTTGACTATTATTAACACTTCTGTTCTAAAACTACTTATATAATTCTACATTAAAGCATGCAATTTTTCCTAATCGGCTTTTTCCCTTCCCATTAAAAGTACTTTAATGAAACAAAATTAGATGTCCATCAATAGATTACTTAAAATTCAACTATTCTATTCGTTTTGAACTAGTGACAATAGTAACAATATTTTAAATCCCATCATGATAAAAAACACAATCTCACTTCTAGGTAGATTGCTCCTTCTGAAGTCAATACTTGATTCTTTGAAGGCACAATAGCTGTATTATTCACCTAAATGACAAATAGATCAAATATAGGGGTTTTAATACAGAAGAGAAAGGTTATGGTATTTGCACTACAACTGTAAGAAGCAATAGTTACTGTTTGTCCTTAATTAAGAGGCACACACTGATAATCCATCTTTATCAGTGAAATGCAACATGAACCTGAGAAATCACAAGATTTAATCTAAAATGGAGTGTTGAGATTTTCCAAAATCTCTTACACATTATCTCAGTGTAGGACTACTTTTGATAATCTTGTTCTAAGGCTATGATCAATGAGAACTTAAAGAAGGATTTAGTGGTGATGATAGGATTTTCTTCCCTTGAAAGATGCCACACTGGGGAAAAAACGCATTAATGGATAAGAATTTTTGAAACTTGTTACTTGATAAAATTTTATAATAGATGTATCAGAACTTTATTTTTTAAAGTAAATTAAGTAATTATCTTAATATAATGGCATGTCCAACCTTAATATACCAGAACTGAAGAGATAATAGTTTCAGGTTTTGAGGTGTCCTCAATTGAAATGCAATGAAATTTTGCTTAGAAAAAGTTTGTCAATAAAAACTTTCCTTAAATCCATTCTAGCTGTGAGATGCACATTCAAATTTTATTAAAGTCATTTAAATGTTAAACATTTTCCTCACATTTGCAGATCTGTACAAATTTGGGTTCCTTTCAAATGAAATCAGGAAGAAAGCAGATGCATCATTAGCGTCCATAGAAGTCGGTCCAGAAATAAAACCATGCCTGCCGTCTGGTTGGTGTTACCTGCCTGGGCTCTGTTTGTGATCAGGTTAGCTCTCACTTTAGTTAGAAAAAAAATCAATTGTAAAAATAATAGCCATCTTTCAAAATGAAAGACAAATTATTTAGAAGAATTTGCACTGTTCCTCAACCCTAAAGTGAGGGCTGAAATATTTAGTACTCTGCACCAACTCAGTTTCATTTGGCAGGTTACAGTTACATTTTAGCAATTACTGCCAACATTTTAAAATTTGATAAAACCAAATGTGGTTGGCCAAGATTCTGTCATTTTCATTTTTAAACCCATTTGTAAGGTACACTAAATCTTCTCTTTCACAGTGGGGAGAGATGGACTCACTAAATGACATTTAGGGAGAAGATTTTAATTTTAAATGGAATGTTCTTCTCTGCCTATGTATTTCTTCTACACACCACAGTAACTATATTTCTCTTGTCTTTCTGTATCTTGCTCGCAAACAAAAAAATGTGATGTGTGTGTGTGTGTGTGTGTGTGTGTGTGTATGTCCTTTAAGAAATCCAGAGGCTTAATTGTGTTCGTATATTTCAAGTCATTATTAAGCAGATTCTTCATTTGGAAAATCTCTTTCCTTCCTGACATCAGTTGAATTCTAATTCTATGATCTCATCAATATATTTTATCAATAAAGTAACACAGAATAGAAAGGGAAGACTCCCATATTCTTATGTATATGCATTTTCAGTTGGATATTTTTAAGCCTTAGTGGTCATTTATTCATTGAAAAAAGTTAATTTCTTTTTGAAGGGAGTCTGGCAATAGCCCTGCTAGTCCTTAACTTTGCTTACTATCATGGTTTCAAATTATGATGTCCTCAAACTTTTACAGACTCCCAACTCCTGTAACTTCAAACATTTCTTCACTCTTTATCTTATGCGTGTCACCTCTTCTTATTTGCTTCCTTGTCTTCTGATCTTCTTCCATTATGGTCACATTTTCTGGACAAAGTCTTTCATGCCCCCATGCTTTCTTCCAGTCAATTATTTTTGCTGAAAACCTGGACTTTCTCTGCCCTCCAATCCAGCTAACATTTTTCTGATTTTATGGCTAGAAAAACTCTAAGCCATTCATTACTCTAAAATATAAACGTATTTCTTTCTTTTTTTTTGTTTTTTTTTTTTCAAATGTATTTGAAGTTCAGGGGTACTTGTGCAGTTTTGTTATGTAGGTAAACTCATGTTACAGGGGTTTGTTGTACAGATTATCGTATCTCCCAGGTATTAAGCCTAGTACCTATTAGATATTTTTCCTGATCCTCTCTCTCCTTCCATCCTCCACTCTCAGGTAGGCCCCAATGTTTGTTGTTCCCTTCCATATGTCCATGTGTTCTCATAATTTACCTGCCACTCATAAGTGAGAACATGAGGGATTTAGTTTTCTGTTCCTGCATTAATTTGCTAAGGATAACGGCCTCCAGCTCTATCTATGTTTCAGCAAAGGATATGATAGTATTCGTTTTTATGCCTGCATAGTATTTCACAGTATATATGTGCCACATTTTCTTTACACAGTCTACCATTAATGAACATTTAGGTTGATTCCACATCTTTGCCATTATGAATAATGTTGCAGTGAACAGCTGCGTGTGTGTGTCTTTATGATAGAATGATTTATATGCCTTTGGGTATATACCCAGTAATGGGATTGTTGGGTCAAATGGTAGTTCTGATTTTAGGTCTTTGAGGAAATGCCATACTGCTTTTCACAATGTATAAGCATTTCTTTTTCTCCACAACCTCTCTAGCACCTTTTGTTTTTTGACTGTTTAATAATAGCTATTCTGACTGGTGTTAGATGATATTGCCTCGTGGTTTTGATTTGCATTTCTCTAATCATCAGTGAAATTGAGTTTTTTTCCTGTTTGTTGGCTATAAGTATGTCTTCTTTTGAAAAGTGTCTGCTCATGTACTTTGCTCACTTTTTTAATGAGGTTGTTTGTTTTTTCCTCATAAATTTGTTTAAGTTCCTTACAGAGGCTGGATAGTAGACAATTGTCAGATGCATGGTTTGCAAAAATATTCTGTTGGGTAGGTTGTCTGTGTACTCTAATGGTAGTTTCTTTTGCTGTGCAGAAACTTTTTAGTTCAATTAGATATCATTTGTCAATTTTTGCTTTTGTCTTAATTTCTTTTGGCATCTTAGTCATGAAATCTTTGCCCATGCCTATGTCCAGCATGGTATTGCCTGGGTTGTCTTCCTGGGTTTTTAGAGTTTTGATATTACAGTTAAGTCTTTAATTCATCTGGAGTTGATTTTTGTTTTTGTTTGCTTTTTGAGATGAAGTTTTGCTCTTGTTGCCCAGGCTAGAGTGCAATGGCGCCATCTTACCTCACTGTAACTTCTGCCTCCTGGCTCAAGTGATTCTCCTGCCTCAGCCTCCCAAATAGCTGGTATTACAGGTGCCTGCCATCATGCCCAGCTCATTTTTTGTATTTTTAGTAGAGACTGGGTTTCACCATGTTGTCCAGGCTGATCTTCCATAATGGTTGAACTAATTTACACTCCCACCAACAGTGTAAAGGTGTTCCTTTTTCTCCACATCCTTTCCAGCATCTGTTGTCTCCAGATTTTTTGATGATTGCCATTCTAACTGGCATGAAATGATATCACAATGTGGTTTTGATTTGCATTTCTCTAAAGACTAATGATGATGAGCATTTTTTCATATGTTTGTTGGCTGCATAAATGTCTTCTTTTGAAAATGTATATTCATCTCCTTTGCCCACTTTTGAATGGGTTTGTTTTTTTCTTGTAAATCTGCTTTAGTTATTTATAGATTCTGGATATTAACCCTTTGTCAGATGGGTAGATTGCAAAATTTTTTTCCCATTCTGTTGGTTGCCAGTTCACTCTAATGATTGTTTCTTTTGCTGTGCAGAAGCTCTTAAGTTTAATTAGATTCCATTTGTCTATTTTGGCTTTTTTGCCACTGCTTTTAGTGTTTTAGTCATGAAGTTCTTGCCTGTGCCTATGTCCTGAATGGTATTTCTTAGGTTTTCTTCTAGAGTTTTTATAGTGTTAGTTCTTATGTTTAAATCTTTAATCCATCTGGAGTTAATTTTTGTATAAGGTGTAAGGAAGGGAAGTTTTAGCTTCCTGCATATGGCTAGCCAGTTTTCCCAACACCATTTATGAAACAGGGAATCCTTTCCCCATTACTTGTTTTTGTAGTCACAATGTTTTAAAAACTGAATAAGCAGAAGAGTTTATAAAAACTTAAGTATCATTTTTGGTGAAACAATTGGTAGATTCAGCAACAAAGAGCATATATTTCTATATGGCTTCAATGAACAAATAGCTGTCCCTTTTAAGAGTTCACTCTCCCTCTTGCTACATTCTCTACCATTTTTTTGTTATTTTATAACTCCTCCACTTCACTCATTCCTATTTTCTGTGTAGCCCCCGTGAGCATTTAAATTTTTGATGTCTGTATCAATCTCTTCACATTTTTCTTTACATCTACTAGACTAGCAGATTCCAGCAATTTTATCCTCTGAATTAGAGTTTTCAACCTTTTCTTAAAGGGCCAGATAGGAAATGTTTTGAGCTTTGCAAATGATAAGGTCTCGTCACAATTTCTCAATTCTGCTCTTAAGAAGATAAAAAGCAGCCAGCTACAGACAATATGTAAACCACTGAGAATAACTGTAATCACTATGGTATTATTAACAAAAATAGACGGTAAGCTGAATTTGCTCGACAAGTTGTTGTTTGCTGAGTTCTACTCTAGATGACCACATGCCAAAGTGTTTTGTCCAGAAAATTATATCCATGAACTGCTCCAGGTAAGAAAGCATCCCTTGATCAATAAGTTTAGAGAATAAAATAAATATATATCAGAGATTTTGGTTATGCAAGAAACTATGATATTAAGAGGACTTCATGTTTACTTACTTATTTAATTCTTAATCATATTGGACTATGCAATCTTTATTTTAAATTTTGTAACTCTTAATATGTTAAGGCATTACCTGAACCATGTTTTCCAGTGGAAGTCTTGAATCTATCACTGCTTCTCTATCTCGCTGACACTGATATGGTCCAGTTCCTTGGTTTTCCTTTCCTTTATATTTCATCTTGTTTTGTTGTTCTGTTTTGTTCATCTTAAAAAATAATGCATCCCCCAAGATAAAAAATTGAAAAATAACAAAAGTTATCTAATAAAAAGTAGATCCCTTCCACCTTGGAGTCCCAATTCCTACTGCAGAGTCAATGGTATTGGTTTTGTGTGTATGTCTCTACTATATTCTTTTACATATAAAAGCAAAATATGAATGTATGTGTGTGTGTATGTGTGTGCATGTATGCATTATTTGGATCTTTTTCTTTCACATGAGTTTGAGGATGCAATGAAAATACATAATATTATGAAAATATATAAATTGGTACTTTTCAGTTTTTTATTGGCTGAAGACGGAACCAGAATTTTTATATAAGAAAAGTATATAACCTTCCATTTAGAATCTGATCATTTCTTATCTCCAGACCCATTTCCTACTACTCTCCCTTTAAAACCTCGGTTTTCCTATCTATAAAATGGGAAGGGGAAAGGAAATAATAACACTATTATCACAGACATTTTATGGGTATTAATGTGATCATGTCTATAAAATATGAAGCACACAGTAAATATTCAATAGATGGTGGCTAAGAAATAATGATGGTGGGGGTGGTGCTATATGCAATATCTGAAAGCCATTGCACAATTGAGGTATTTTCAAGAAGGATCTGATATTTCATGGCATTCTGGTGTTTAAAAATTATTTGAAGTGTGTAATCACATTTTATCCTCATTTGCCAACTATTTATATCCTTTCTTCCAATTATGGTGGCAGGAACATAGTAAGAATTCATGTTAGACCATATTAACAAGAATTTTAAGAAACTTGTATTCTCAGATTGAAATAGATGGTAAATAAACCAGATATAAAGTTAATAATTGTCTATTATGGTGAGGACTCTGCACGTAATAAAAAAGATTATATAGTATGAGTTAAAGGGTGGTTTGATACTATAGATAGCTAGGCTGGAACTGTGCTTTATGTGGGCACCAATTTCATAAAATATAAAATATCAGTGCTGACTCTGGAGTTGGGCAACCAAAGTGGGCATGCTGAATTTTAACGGCCCCAGGAATATTCCTGGAACCTATTTTAACCTATATTCAGAAAATGCAAGTTCTTCAAATTCTTATAGAACTTATTTATTTCCTTTACAACTTGAGGAAATTAATAAGACAGTCTTGTTGGTGGAAGGATGAAAATTTGTAATGAACAAATCAACAGCAAAACAAACTCCAACTTTTTGATTAAGTGCAATAGTGCACAAGCACAAATGGCAAAAACAACTTATCCAAAGCTGCTTCTCTTCAATACTTTCAATGCTTCTTCTTCTTTTTTTTGTCTCTGTTGCTCTGTTTGGGGTGCAGTGGTGCAGTGGCATGATCTTGGCTAATTGGAATCTCTGTGCCTCCCAGGCTCAAGTGATCCTCCTACCTCAGCTTCCCGAGTAACTGGAGCTACAGGTGCATGCCACCATACCTGGCAATTTTTATACTTTTTTGGTAGACACTAGATGCAGAATTTTGCCATGCTGCCCAGGCTGGTCTTGAACTCCTGGGTTTAAGTGATCCTCCAGTGTCAATTCTCCCAAAGAATTGCAGCTGTGGCCTACCGTGACCAGCCTCTTCAATACTTCTTAATAGACATTTGGGTGACAGAATGACAGAAAGCGCAATATCCTTTTCAGGAAAGGTTGACACATTCCACTTTTGCTGAGATGTAATATATATTTTGGGAAGAAATACGTAGTCAAATGCTTATTAGAACATATTAAGTAGAAGTTTGGAATTATGTAATAAATTTGGCCATTTTTTTTCTGTAGACAAAAGGAAGTCATTGAATCATTTTTCTAATTACCCAGAGCATTTACTAAAAAGAGAAATACTGTGTAGCTCTTACAAGCATTACCTATACTATGGGCACTTTCTATCCATTTGTCTATTAACCCATACAGCAACCATAGAAAGTAAACATTAATATCTCCACTTTACAAGTGAGGAAACACTGCGAAGTCTTTGAGATAAGCAGGAAACAATGTACTGCAACTTGTATTTCATTCCTGATGTCCAGATGTATATATTGTCTACCACATCTCAGTTCCTTAAATACGTAGATTCTTACCATATACTGATTGTCATCAATATGGTTTCCCATCATAGCAGCATCGTGAATGGTGGTTATGTTTTTTGCCAATATTACTCTATCTTATTTATAGCCGAATGGTATAGAGTACATTTTAAATATAAGTTGGCCTCATTATATATCTGTATCTGTATATATCTGGGTATGTCTATATTTATATACAGAGATAACTCAAAATTCTGAGGTTCTTCTGGCCCATCTGAAGTCTAGACTCCAATCAGGTACACAGTGATCAGAGCAAGGGGCAACAGGAGTGTCCATGTTGAGAGAGAGCTTTGCTGACATGGATAGGAAAGATAAGGTGGAGGGGTTTGCATCAACGGCCCTGGTGGTGCACATGAGTAAGGATTATAGGAACAGGTTGTGAGCTTTCAGGATCTTTAGTGACAAAAACATTTTCAGCCTTGGGCAGACTTATCTGTGAGCAAGGCTAGCAGATGATCATCTAATCTTTAGCAGAATAAAAGGTATTTAAAAGTCAGGAATATGTGTGTGTGTGTGTGTGTGTGTGTGTGTGTGTGCACGTGTGTGTGTTTATGAAATAGTCTTAATTTGAGTGAAAAATATCATTATCATTTTTTTTAGTCTTAAATGTTGTGCCACTATCTGCTGCCGGGAAACTTTATTAACCTTCCAACCTCAGCTCAGTCATTAACTCTTCCAGGAAGTCTTCCCTGATGCCACTCACAATCTTTTCCTCTTTACTTTGCACATTCCTCTATTTGTGTGCTTTCCACACCACACTAAATGTTGTTTATTTGACTGTCTCTCCTAAATCTAAAGCTGCTTAGGGCAGGGCTGGTGCCTTCTTCATCCTCTGTTCCACGTGTCAATCTCTGTAGACATAGCAAAAATACTCTGGCTTAAGCTGAATTAAACAAATGATAAATTAATGGATGTAATTTCACTGTAGGAATGCACAAGTGGGTTAATTAGCGAATGATTCTGGAGAAACAGTGGATGAAGCATCAAGTGCAGTTTTCCCTCTCAAATCCAGGTCTTTGCCGTCCCTCCCATTTCCTGGTTTGTGACGAAAGATGTAAAGCTGTTGGGCTTTTATGAATCTTGCCACTAGCCTATAAAACCTTTCAAATATGATTCAATTTCGTGCAGACAGAGACTCAGAGCAACTTGGCAGTTAACAGCTAATGGCTTTTAAGGGTTTAAGTCAGCCCTAAACATTATTCCGATGAGCTTTTGTGGTTTAATTACCTTAAAACATTAAGTAGTCAAGGAGTCCGTCAGTACACATGCTGCTCACAAATACCACCTTAAAGGTGTCTAATACAACATCTTATTTTGCCAAAAAAGCATGTAAAAATAGTTTAAGTCTACCTATTTGAGGCTGATGATGTGTGTCATCATTAAGCTAGAAGAAATGTGAACTTAAAAATTATTCTTTAAATAACAAGGAAGAACTTCACAACACAATTTCTGCCTTACCCCATTCTCCCCCATACCATGTTAACTTTAAGCAGTGCCCCTAGTGGTTAAGATGCCTGACTCTGGATTTCAACAGCTCTGGGCTCTTCTCTCACCTCTGCAATTTATAGGAAAGTAAAGTAGTAAGATAACATGTTTGTGGAGAATAATGATAATAATTATTGAGCTGGGTTTTGTGAATATTTTATAAAATTATGCATGTAAAGATGTTAATAATAATAGATAATATGTGCTAGACTGTCTTTGATTTTAAAAGCCTATTCTCGAGACTTGGAGGAAAGGAAAAAAATGAGCTTGAAGGGTCACTATCCAATTTTAAGGCTGTAAAATGAGCTTAATATCTCCATTGTGACTTTCCTTATTCAGACTGTAATTAAAGAAACCAATGATTGTCACTTATTTTATGCGCTGTTTCAGATGTTTTCTTCTGTGAAACTCATTTCCATCCTTGGACTCACAATAACTTCATTACTCTTTTCAAGTCAAATCACATCCCAATCTCAACCATTCAAATGGCCTAAGATCCCACACTAACAAAATGTTAATATTTATGAGTAATGCATTTTGGGTTCAGAGATAGGAAGAGAAATCTTCAGGGAGGCAGAAATGAGTTATTGGTCTGCTATAGAATGTGTCATTTGGAGACAGCCACACTGTAGAGAGAGATGATTCAAATGCACGATTTCAAGGAGCAATGCAATCTAGTTTATTAATCTCTCATTATACTAAGGTGAAGCTTTTATGAACACTGATCATTAGCATTTCGATAGCATTGAAAATCCAGATAATGGGTGCCAATTTTATTCTTATTACTAAGCAATTCCAAAATTTTCATTCATTTCATTAATCCACCATTCAAAAATTAAGAATGGCAAAAGGTAAAGGCAGATCATTTGAACCATATAGACATGGGCATTATACATTACATACTGTTTATTTATTTTTAATTTGCAGATTTTTCATTAATGTAAATGAACACCTCCATGGCCTCTGGAGTCATTTTTCTCCCTGAGCCACCTCTTCACCTGGGCTGCCATTCCTCTCTTTTCTTCCTTCCTCACATCCTATTTTGCCCCCACTCCATACAAGCTAATGTCTCCCCCACAGTACAACTCAGTGTTGAGGCTGAAATTGAAATCTGATGGTCAAGTTTTATCTAATGCATATAAAAATGTTCAAGCCCATTATCTGGTTGGAGGAAAAGGTAAATTTTTGTTGCTGTTGCTTTTTGCCTTAGAGAGATAACAAGAAAGTTGGATTGGCTGGTAAAAAGCCTTAACATCTGTTAGTTGAAGCTGGGCAAGCCAATTCCCCCAAAATTGGCACATAATCCCCCTGAGTGAGCAAAGCTGCCAGGAGAGCTCAGAGGTTTCAATTAGCTTATAAAGGGATCTGAATTTATATTCTGCTTTGGGAAAGGGTGACTTAACAAAGAAAAGAAAGAATATGTAATAAACTTCTTTTATTTTGATGGAGTAAATCTATCATTTTTTACAATGAGACGTAAATTTTACTCTCTTAGTTATTTTGACATATATAATTCAATGTTATTGACTATAGTTACCCTACTGTGTGATAAATCTGAAAACCTATTTCTCCTGTCTATCTGAAATGTTGTATTCTGGCTGGGCACGATGGCTCACACCTGTAATCACAGCACTTTGGGAGGTCACTTGAAGCCAAGAGTTTGAGACAAGCCTGGCCAACATGGTGAAATTCTCTCTCTACTAAAAATACAAAAATTAGCTGGGCATGATTGCATGTGCCTGTAGTCCTAGCTTATTTATTTATTTATTTATTTATTTATTTATTTATTTATTTATTTACTTTTGAGACGGAGTCCCACTTTGTTGCCTAGGCTGGAGGGCAATGGCGCAGTCTCGGCTCACTGCAATCTCTGACTCCTAGGTTCAAGGGATTCTCTTGCCTCAGCTTCCTGAGTAGCTGGGATTAAAGGAAACTGCCACCACGCCCAGCTAATTTTTTTGTATTTTTAGTAGAGACGGGGTTTTGTCATTTTGGCAAGACTGGTCTCGAACTCCTGACCTCAGGTGATCTGCCAGCCTCGGCCTCCCAAAGTGTGGGGATTACAGGGGTAAGCCACTGCGCCTGGCCTGTCCTAGCTACTTTAGAGGTTGAGACATGAGAATTAATTGAGCCCTGGAGGCAGAGGTTGCAGTGACCTAAGACTGTGCCACTGCACTCCAGTTGGGCAACAGAAAGACACTCTGTCTCAATAAATAAATAAAATTAAAAATAATGTTGTATCTTTTGATCAACAGCTTCCCATTCTCTTCCTTCCCAGGCTCTAGCCTCTGGTAACCCTCATTCTACTCTGTCTTTAGTTCAGCGTTTTTACTTTCCATATGTAAGCGAGGTTGTAAAGTATTTGTCTTTCTGTGCCTGGTTTACTTAACTTAACACAATGTCCTTTAGATTCATCCATGTTGTTGCAAACGACAGAATTTCCCTTTTTCTTAAGACTGAATAGCATTCCATTGTTTATACATGTCACATTATCTTTATTCATTCTTCTGTTGAAAAACACTTAGGGTGTTTCCTTATCTTCGCCGTTTTGAATAATGCTGTAATGAACATGGGAGTGTAAATATCCCTTCAACATATTGTTTCCAGTTTCTCTGAATATATGCCAGGAAGTGGGGTTACTGGGTCATATTGTGGTTCTATTTTAACTTTTAAAGAAACTTCCATACCATTTTTCATAATGACTCTACTAATTTATATTCTCATCAACAGTGTATGAGTTCCATTTGCTTCACATCCTTTCCAACATTATCTTTCACCTTTTGATGATAGCCATTCTAACAGGTGTGAGGTAATATCATCCCATTTTGTTTTTAATTTGCTTGTTCCTAATGATTACTGCTGTGGAACATTTTTCTAATACACGTATTGGCCATTTGTATGTCTTCTTTTGAGAAATGTCTATTCAGTTTCTTTGCCTATTTTTAAATCCAGATTGTTTACATGCTATTAAATTGTTTGAGATTTATGCATATATAAATATAATCTCAAATATATACACATCACATTTTAAAATTGAAGGATAAAAATAGACCCTTTAATGATAAAAATTCTCAACAGATTAGGTATAGAGGTAAAATGCCTCAACACAATAAACACTATATATGACAAACTCATAGCTAACACTATACTGAATGATGAAAAGTTGAAAGCTTTTCCTTCACAGAGATCAAGGACAAAACAAAAATGCTCACTTTTACCACTCTTTTTGAACATAGTACTTAAAGTACTAGACAGAGCAATTAGGCAAGAGAAAGAAATAAAAGTGTCTTACTAGGAAAAAAAAGAAGTAAAATTATCTCTATTTTTTCATAACATGATCGTAGATATACAAAACCCTAAAGACTTGCACCAAAAACTGTTAGAACTGAAAACAAATCAGTAAAGTATACAAACTAAAATTCAAAAATCAAGAAGACAATCCCCTTTACAAGGCAACAGAAAAATTAAACACTTAGGTGTCAATTTAACCAACGTGACAAAAGATCTGTATATGAAAATAATACAACACTGTTGAAAGAAAATGGGAAAAACACCTTTAAATAGAAAGATATCTTGTGTTAATAGATTTAAAGAATAAATATTGTAAAAATATTCATACTATCCAAAGCAATCTACAAGTTTAATGCAATCCTTACAAAAATTTCAATACCATTTTTCACAGAAATGAAAAAACTTCTTAACTTTATATGAAACCACGAAAGACCCTCAAATATTCAAAACAAACTATAGCTAAAAGAACAAAGTTGAAGGCATCACACTTCTTGGTTTCAAAACATAGAGCACTTATAATCAAACGGCATTGTACTGGCATTAAAACACACATGTCAACCAAGGGTACAGATTGGTTAAAAAAAAAACAGAAATAAATCCATGCATTAATGATCAAGATTTTTGGCAAGAGTGGGATGAACACGCAATGGGGAAAAGACACGCTCTACAATAAATGATATTGGAAAAACTGAGTATTTACAGGCAGAAAAATTAAATTAAACATTCATCTTATACTATATAAAATACACAAAGTAAATAAAGATTTAAATATAAGAAATGAAACTGAAAAATTACCAGAAAAATACATATAGGGAAAGCTTCATGACATAAGCTCCAGAACAGTATGTGGAGATAATGTACAGACTGGGAGAAAGTATTTCCAAATTATCCATCTGATAAGGGATTAATATCCAAAATAAATAAAACTTTTCTTCATTTCAAGCTTATTTAGGTTGAATAAGGTGTTGTTTTCATTAACCACTGCCCTGATACAAGAAAAATAATAAGCAGAAATAAGTTCAATTGTCAATATCTGAACACATACATAGATGATCCTGGGAGTGGGGTGGGAGGGGAAGAAGCTGCATGTAGGAAATACAAGATTAGTGTGAGAACCTATGAAGTCAATCACATAAAAAAGCATGCGTAAGTTATATTGCACAATATACATGTAAGGTGCCATTAGATTAACAGAATAATGATTAACTGTGACTTTCCAATTTATTAGCTTTTAATTGCCCTAATCATAATGAACAAGGAAAATACTGGGATAATTATAAACTTGTCTATATTGTGGAATAGTTGGATAAGCATAGGGTTGGAGTCAGGCAAGCCTGAGTTAACACTGCAGTCTTATTCTCATAGCTCTGTGACACTGGACGATGTACTTTACCTCTATGCAGTATGAATAATAATTTCCATTTCCAGGGTTGTTTTAAGGGTGAAAGATAATGTATCTAAAGCAGCTAGCTTAGTGCCTGACATGTAGATAGATACTCAGTGCTCAGTAGCAGCAGTGGCAGCAGCAACTGCTGTTATTATAGCCCTTACTCCAAGAAATTTCCTTCATAAAAAAAGAGAATGAACTCCTTTGGAAATAAAACAGAGTCAGTGTACCTTCTAAAGGAGGCCTGAGGCAGGAGTGGCAATGATGTGAGCACAGCAGAAAGACTGAGGTCTGGATTCTGCTGGTTCAGTGAGGTCTGGCAGATGATATGGATGAGGCATGGGGACAGACACTTCTTTTTCAGGGCCATTTTGGCTATCTGCATTATAGGACACCCAGAAAAGACTCTTTCACTCAGAGGCTCTTTTTTTAATGCAAGCAAAGTGTTGAACTCACTTAAAAGCTAATATTCTCTGCCTGCATCACCAGCTACTACCAGAAGAGAAATAGGAATCAAGTTTTCCTCTTAGCTTTATCACAGAAGGAAGCCACTGAGTATTTACTTATGTCCCTGGCTTAGATTCATCATTGGCCTGTCTCTAAGATTTTAGATAAGCTACTAAACTGCTCTACGTGTCAGTTTAGTAATGAGAGAACTGCCTCATTAGTAAAATGGTCCTAATGATGGAATCTTATTTAAAAGGTCACTCAATACCATTCAACTCCATCCTCGCATCAAGTGCCTGAAACAGAGCCATAGCAAGTTAAGAGTTTAAGCTTCTGCTTTAATTCCTGCCTGGAAGAGCTCGTCCGTGATCGGGTGGAACTAAGGTGGTGTCCTTAGTGTTATCATGGTACTTTCATTTTTATGGTGTACTGTATCATCCTCACCAAGTAACATCATATACTCTCCCCTGTCTTTGATACTAAAACATAGGCTGGTGCCTCCAATTCAGTTATTAAGCCATAGTTAACAACTAGACCTTTACACTCATTCATATAAGATTAAACGGTTTCATACAAAACAAAATTACATGTCTTCATCATCATCATCATCATCATCATTTGTTAAACGTTTTCCATGTGGCCATCATGAAACTATGCTATATACGTTATCTCATTTAATCCCTAAGATAATTTCATAGGATGTCTTAACTCATTCAGGCTGCCATAACATAATATAATTTACTGGGTGACTTATAAATGACAGACATGTATTGCTCACAATTCTGGAGAATGGGAAGTTCAAGATCAAGGTGCTGACAGTTTTGGTTTCTGAAGGGCTAGCTTGCTCCCTGGTTCATAGCCAGTACATTCTAGATGTGTCTTTTTAAGGTGGAAGGGGCTCCCTTGCTCTCTGGAGTCTCTTCTCTTTTTTTTTTTTTTTTTTAAAGGGGGTCTTGCTATATTGCCCAGGTAGGTCTCAAACTCCTGGGCTTAAGCCATCCTCTGGCCTCTGCCTCTTAGGAGCTGAGGTTACAGGCATGAGCCACTGTGCCCAGCTGGAGTCTCTTTTGTAAGGGGACATTTCAACTTACTAGGGCAGAGCCCTCAAGACCTAATTTCCTCTTTAAGACTCTACTTTCTGATACTATCACATTGGGGATTTGGTTTCAGCATATGAACTTTGAGGAAAGGGCATGAAATAAATGTTATTATTATTCCCATTTGATTGATAAGGAAGCTGGGGCTTATTTTAGTGAATAATCTGCCCCATGTTTTAGAACAAACACACAAGATGCTGGAGTTTGAACAATGTCTTCTGGTTGTAATGTCCATTCATAATTCTTTATACACTCTCCTCATCTAAAATCATGGGACTAAAGTTCAGTAACTTAAAATCATTAGATATTTTCATGTCACATAACTTGACCATTGGCTTGCCAACATTCCAGTGTAACAATGATGAGTTATTCGTTTGTTTATTTTCCATAAAATGCCTTTATCTCTGAGAAAAATTCTATTCTTATTGGAGTCAGCAATAGCAATTGTAGACACACCTTCTCATAAGTGTCTGTAGATAATATTTTCCTGAATTATTTTAATTTTATAGTAAGACTGGAGGAATATTATGCACATCAGTCTTATAAATAATGTGACATGAATAACAGCTGCATTTAATGCCAAAGCAATTATTTTCTTCCCAAGTAATCATTCATTTTTCAGTGGAAACTGAAAATTTGCATCCAGCTTTGTCTCCTTACATAATTAGGGTGAGTCTCCTTTACTCTCTTGCCTGGATGTTTAATACACGAAAATAATTAGTTTTTCTTTGAGAAGTGCCAAGATCTACTGACACTTTTTATTTTTGCTTAGGGTCAGTATCAAGATTATGTTTATGGTAACAGTGATATTAGTACCTATTTTGCTGTCATCATTGCGAGGTTGCTTTAAAGAGTTGATACAATGACTCTGAAGTGCCTGGTACTGTGCTTGGCTTATTCATGTATTGACTTACCCTATAATTACTTGTAGAAAACCTATGTGCTGGACCCTGTGCTATATCTTAGGTACACAATAGTGAATATAACAAAAATCAACAGACCTGAACACTAAGTTCAAAAAGGTTTTTATTTTGGGTAAGATACAAAAAATAAAATAATGCAAATTTCAGTAAGTTCTATAAAATATAGAAACCTATAAAAAAAGAATAGTTTAATGATCAGGGACTATGGGAATTTAACTTTCAAGCAGGGCTTTGAAGTCGTAGAGTCATTGAGGCCAGTAAGGGCAAAGGTGTGCAAAAATCTACTACTTCAGAGGCAAAAGACTGTGTGATTCTTTGGATCTGGAAACTTATTGATGTTTTTGAGGAACTGAAAGAAAGCCAGTGTAGATTGAACTTAGTAAGCAAAAATGAATTGCAGGTCATGGGAAGGTCATAGAAGTTGATGGAAAACAATGACATTTCACAAAGTTAAGGAAATTTGGGATACCTAGCTATTAGGTGATCATTTGATTCCAGGTTTCTGTGACTGCAATTTTCAGTTTATTTATTACAGTTCTTGGAATTGAACCATTCAATAAAATAATGATGGTAATAATAATAGCAATAATACAGCTACACTGAGTGATGTGCTTCTATGTGTCCAGCACTCTTCCAATCACGATTCAGGCACTAAATTTCTTAATTCTCACAGAAAACCTATGAATTATTTTAATCTTCACATGAAACTTAAGGTTATCCCCATGGTGCAAATATGTAAGTTAAATAACTTGTCCATATCATATAGCTTTTAAGGGATAAACTTGAATTTGAATTCAAGATCAAACTCAAAATTGAATTTAAACTCAGGGTTATATAACTCTTTAGAGATTAGACAGTTAATCCTCCTTTTAATGCCAGCTTAAAGTTGTTGTTGTTTTTTTTTTTTCCCTATGGAGCAATTTAAAAGTTACTAAGAAGTTGCAATAACAATACAATTTTTTTTTCTTAAACTGTTTGAGAGGAAGTGGTTAATATGATTGTACTACAACATCTAAAACTTTTGTGTGTAATATCTACCACCAAGATTTTCTATTATATTACCTTGAGACAACCATTGAAATAAGAAAATTAAAATTAATGCTTTTTTTTTCTTATCCAAGACTACTGTCTTTGTAGTAAAAAGAATCCAGTTCAGGATCTCACATTGCATTTAGTTGCCAGGTCTATTTGTTGTCTTTCAATCTGCAGAATTGCTGATGTTTGGCTTGACTTTCATGAGCTTGTCACTTTTAAAGACATGGGTCAGTTATTTCCTAGAATCTCCCTTATTTTGGGTTTATCTTATATTTTCTCATGATTAGATTTATGTTACCCAATATTTTGGGTGGGTATGTGACAGAAATGTTGCTGTGTTCTTCTCATTGCCTCTTAGCAGGTGATGTGCAATTTCAATTTGTCCCAATTTTGAATGTAATAACAGATTACTTGATTAGGTGATGTCTGTGAGGCTTCTTTGCAGTGTCTGAGCTCCAGAATTCTGCACTGGGCTTCCACTGTCACCCACAACCTCCCTGGACAACTTCTTTCCTCTACCTGTTTGAGTTTGGACTTCCTGTGCCAGGCCACTGCTGCCACTCTGTCTCTTTTCCACAAATGCTTGTGCTCTACTCTCCTCCTGTGGATGCTACTTACTCCCTCATCAGGTTCTGGCCTTCCTATGCAGTTTCCTACCAGAGTCTCAGCTAATGGCTATTGAAAGAAGTACAAAGGAAGGAGAAAAGAAAGAAGGGAAAAAGAAAGAGAGGGATAGATGGAGAAAAAAATAAAATAAGGAAAGAAAGTCGAAGGATAATTTTTATTTAAACCAAAGACATAAAGAATACTGAAATCAATTGTTTTCATCTGGAAAAAGGGCTGAGCGTGATGCTAGCTGAAATAATGTTGGGCACATTGTTTTTCTTCATTGCACTCTACAGAAATGATTGCCTTTGCCCAAGACACTAACAACAAAAACAGCAGCAAAAAGCGTTGCAATATGAACTTGATATTTTTCAATAAAATACGATTAGAGTATTCTGAAAGTATTGTCAAAGCCTACCCATTATTAGCAAAAGGGCCAACTATATACACAAATGCATTGTGGCTTTTATGGTGTTAAGATCCCTGAGTCTGTCTCTTTTTATCTGCTATTCAGCTGCTTAACCATTGCTCTCAGGAACTTGGGTATTTTCCTAGTGGGAAGAGGCTCTCATCAATCATTATTTATCCAGGTTATTTTTTTCAATTTATTCTGTACAATATAAACGTATATAAATATAAAACTGAAGAACACAACTCTGCTCTTTCTCAGGTTTATACTTTGATGCTGTTAACATCTATCCTTTGCACGAAGGCAACATAGTATAATAGTTACAAGAACTAGTATAGTGTCAAATTCAAGATCGGCTACTTACGACTTGAATTTGGCCGTATGATTTAACTTACTTAAGCTTTATCTCCTTTATTTATAAAATTGCTATTATTCTATAATAGCAATTATTCTTGGGAGGACTGCCAACAATATGCCCCAGGTAAAGTGCTTAGCATGGGTCATGGACCACAAAGTATAGACTTAAATTTATCAAATGTAACCCCTATTCTTGGCATTCCTTTCCTTTTGAGAACCCCTCTCCTTTGTACTCTATTGTACTTCATTTATTTCTTTTTCATGACACAAGTTGTTTCTTATTAGTGATCATGTAAAGGTCATTCCCATTTGGCTGAGATCTGCTTACAATCAGGAGTCATTACCAGTATCTAATACTCAGCAGTTAGCAAAGTTATTTGTAACATAAAAAGTGCTCAATGTGTTTGTGGATTGAATGATGAAGAATGGGAGAATTGAGAGATGATTAGATGAATGGGTATAAGTATGAAAGAATGAGGCTGGGCTTGGTGGCTTATACCTGTAATTCCAGTATTTTGGGAGGCTGAGGCTGGTGAATCACCTGAGGTCAGGAGTTTGAGATGAGCTTGGCCAACATGGTGAAAACACATCTCTACCCAAGTTATAAGAATTATCTGGGCGTGGTGGCGGGCACCTATAATCCCAGCTACTTGGGAAATTGAGGCAGGAGAATCACTTGAACCGTCGAGGAGGGGGTTGCAGTGAGCCGAGATCACACCACTGCACTCCAGCCTGGGCAAAAATAATTTTTGACATGAAACTCCATGTTCAAAAAATTAGAATATGAAAGAATGAATGTATAAAATTATAAGTACACCAAATAATAAGCAATTGTAACAAAGCTTGGGATAAAGGATTCAACATTTATGGAACATTTATGATTTTCTGAACAATTTATTGGCTATTTCACGTGCATTATCATGTTAATACACCATCATGTTATTACATTATAGAAGAGAAATATAAGGTGTAGGAAAGTAAAAACAAAAATTTAGCTCACTCTTTTGTCTATATGCACTAGGTCTAAAATTCAAGTACAACTCTGTTGGAATTTAAGGTTCTCCTTTTTTCCCACTGCTCCATGCTAGTGATATGTGGACACTGAGTTAGAAAGTACATAGGAGTATTATCTTCCTGGTCTCTTAGTATATTAGAATAAAGAAGTAAAGATGAAAGAATTATCCTGTTTGTACAACAGCCAGAAGTTGAAGCACTCTTCAATCTGGGTGTACACAATAGTTTTTAAAAAAATAGGTTTTCAAACAAATGTTTTCTTTTTAATTTTTTAAATATTTAATATTTACAAATCTGGGAGATACCAAAAATGACAAATGATGTCACCCTAAATCTCACTTCCTGTCATTGCAGCATGAAACCACAGGAACCCAAGACTCCAGCCTGCACTGTGGTCTGAAGCACAAAATTTATTTGATATAAAAAAAAATTTAGGTGGAATAGAAACAGGTAAGAAACAGAGGAAATATCAGGTGATTTTAGCCAAATTAAAAGATTTCAACTAAATATGAGAAATATTTGTAGTGAGAATAGGATTCTGTCAATTAACTCAACATCTCCATTGTTGTATCTATTCTTTTCGAGCAAACATGTTTTTGCTCTGTTAGATGATGATTCATCAGGGATTCCAGAGAGGAGACGTATGAATAGAGCATATAATTGAGCTATTTTGATTTATCAGATGGGCATTCTGATTTAAAAATTTTTTTTTCAACAAATGCCAAATAATACTGTGTATAAAAATTAGGGATGGAAAAGTCAGGATAAATAGAGAGAGATCTATATACCTAATTATATACTTATTCTGTCCTATGTTTACTTCAAATACACAGAAATATCCAAGTTCAGAAGGATGATCTGCGTAAGTATTGTGACATGTCTTTTCCCTTCAAGAGAGTGTATAGAACAGAAACAAAAAATAGATTTCTGTTTCACTAATGGATTTACAGGCCTAAAAACAATAGTCCCTATGGTCAGAAGTCATAACTTTTAAAAAGCCTCAATGATTTCATTACAAAAACATTCTTTGAAAAATCCAAACTTCCTTGCTGGGAATTTTACCAACATGATTTGACAAGTATTCTTTCTTCTTTGATACTGCAGATAGTGAACTTCATCTATTTAATACAAGATAGAAATACTTGAAATGAAATGTTTGGTGAGTATTTTCAAGTACAATCAAGACTGTGGTCTTCTAGAGGAGATACATTTTTTTTTAATGCTTTATTTCTGGATTAGATTGAATATTCTCAAAGACGGAGAACCTATAAACATTTTTGAAGGATAATTCAGAGATTTTGTAGACAAAAAAATTATAGGCTCATACAGATCATCACTAAAACATTATATATAATTTCTTGGCAAAAGTTTATGCTTTTGAAGAGGTTGATCTAAACTAAAATGTGACCAAAGTGGATCTTACAATAGAAGAGTGGTTATGAAATGCCTAAAAGGGAAAAAAAAATATATAGCAACCCATCCTCACAGTTAATATTTGTAGGGTATGACTCTATTCTAGTATTCAAGAATGTAGTTTTAGGTATTTGGGAGCAAAAGTCAGTGATATAGCTTTCATGCCTTTCGGTATCTCCTAGTCTGTGGAGATAAAGAATCTAGAAAAATAAGTAAATAATTGCAGAAATGTTAGGCATATTGGCATAGCAGCGTGAAAAGATGCCAGGAGAGGGCTGAGCATATAGCTCTTAATGGGCTGAAGGAGTCAGTGATGGTTCTCTAAAATACTGGCATTTTATTTTGTTGGTGAAAGATGAGTGGAAATTAACCAGGTGGATAAGGTGAGGCATATTCTGATACAGGAAACCACAAGAAAATACACACATGTGCACTTGGGACTACAAATTGTTCCTTATGGCTCTAATGGTTCTGTAGGACTCAAAGGCTGAGATACCAAGGCTCATGTGGCAAAGTGACAGTTGATGCCGGGAAAGCCATGGTAGATTGAGATCAGATCCTAAGCTATGCAGGGGAATGCACAGAAGCACATTTTATTTCTTATTTGCTGTCATTTTGAAGCCTCTTCAAATTACAGACACACACACACACACATATATAGCTACATGTATAAGTTTAAATATAAATTTATATGCATATATATTTTATATGCTATATATTTAGAATAATTTCCAAATATATGTGCATATATATTCACAGGTAGTAGTCCTCCCTTATCTGTGGTTTCAGTTATCCATGGTCAATGATGGTCCAAAAATAGGTGAGTTCAGTATCATAAGATGTTTTGAAAGAGAGAGAGAGAGACTATATTCATACAACTTTTATTACAGTATATTATTTAAAATGTTTTATTCTCTTATTGGTTATTATTAATCACTTACTGTGCTTAATTTATAAATTAAACTTAATCCTAGGTAAGTATAGAAAAAAACATATTATATATAGGGTGTGGTGCTATCATAGCCTGTGATATGGTGCTATCATGTGTTCAAGGGGTCTTAAAAAATATCCCTCACATACAAGAGGGAACTACTGTATATACACAATGCGTATATACATAAATGAATATGAATTTAAAATACAAGTTTTAAGCTATAATTTTGTCAATTGGTATGTGCATGCAAAACAATACATTGATAATTGTCTTCCTACTTTTGAAAAATTTTCTGTTTTTGATCATAAGAATATTCACAATATTCACATTTGAGTTCCTCCTGATACTCCTTTTTTTTTTTTTTTTTTGAGATGGAATTTCTTTCTTGTTGCCCAGGCTGGAGTGCAATGGCGTGATCTCGCTCACTGCAACCTCTGACTCCTGGGTTCAAGAGATTCTCCTGCCTCAGCCTCCTGAGTAGCTGGGACTACAGGCACATGCCACTGCAGCTGGATGTTTCATTTTTAGCAGAGACAGGATCTCCCCATGTTTTAGTCCTGATGAAGAGTGATCCTAATAGGATTGGGAAATTCAGAATATCCCTGTTTATAACCTGATTAGGAGCATAGTTCACTTTTCAGTATTTTCAACTCCGTGTCATACCATAATGATTAAGGTCACTTCTGGTCCGATGCTTACCAAACCCAAGAAGACCTTCCCGAAGACCAAGGTACCATTTGACTTTTTCGAGGAGTATGCACATTGGAGCGTTTCTCTTGGCCCATTTCCCAGCCCACATGGCCTTTCCTAGGAATGGCATACCTGATGCACTCTGCAGGCGATCTCTGAAATGCCTGTGAATATGTGCATTCTGTCAAAGAGCCTAAACAAATAAAAATAGAATTGTATAGCAAAAAATGTGCATTGTCTCAATCCTTTTATTTATTGGATGAGAATGAGCGTATCAACAAGCACTTTACTCTCTAAAATACTGGCTCAATTGCAATTACCTTTCCTCTTTTTTATCTAGGCTGTATTTTGTGCCACTCATATTCTGTATTTGAAAGATATCTTTAGTTTTTCTAAGTAGGTTATTAGGTTTTCAATGATAAGATAAAGCAGTTTGGATTTTTGAAAAGCAAAGAGCCTCTTCAGGAAGGACTCTCTCATCTCTTTCCTATGAAGGAATCATTTGTTGGAAACAGTAAGCCAGGAACAACAGTAATGATACCACAGTAGCATAACTAAACCTTAGAGAATGTGTTCAGAAAAGTTTCGGAAATGTAGATCTTTTAGAGCCAGTAATTTAAGCCTCTGACACACTGTCTCACTGGCCTCAGCATGCAGGGTCATCTGATTACGCCTACTCATAAATGCCCAAATTAATCTCAATCTCTTTAAAAGTTATTATGCCTGCAGAACTCAAGAATATATGGTTGGTTTACCATCACTTTTGGAAGGTTCTATTTCTCTGGTAATAACTGATAAAGAAGGATTTTTCTCAAAATCAATCACTCAAAATAAAGAACTTAAATCCACGTTAATATACCTCTGGGAAGCAGATATGCATTAACCTCGTCTACGACTTCTCTGACAATAATAACATTTAAAAGAGTGCACAGCCACTGGTGATTTCTGCAAGTGATACAATGAGGGGACAGAGACAATGAGGCAAAAATAAAATGGGACCTGGGATTAAGGGATCTTCCTCTCAGCCATGTGCAGAACGTTGAAAATTAATGCAGTATTGTTTAGCAAGCAGCTGTCAAGTTACTGTAATTTGCAAGGTGTTTTTTTCCCCCTCTTCTCCTTCACTGAAGGCATATTAGAAATGGCTTCATTTCTGAGGGATGACAAAGTTAATCCTGTTTTGAATTTCATTGAAGAAAATGACACTTTAAGCTTGTTTTGCATTTGTCAAATGAGCCAATGAGTTCAACATTTACTGAGTATCTCTGAATAGAAGACACAGTATTAGACATTAGAGTTCTAAAGATGAATTAAGAACAATAATTTTCATCAAGATATTTAATATTTGTTGGGTGTTAACAACAAAGCAGAACATTGTAATTCTCTGTGCCTGCAAATACAAGAGTTGAGGTAAGCAAAGGGTGGTAGAGGAGGATGTAGGTGGGTCTAATGGATTGCCTCGAAGTTATAGGGCAATGGCCTGAGAACAGAGGTAAGACAAACCTCGAGGAAGTGGTATGGTGCTGAGGGATGAGTCTGTTGAGATTATGCTGGAAAGATGGGTCTTTCACAGCCTGTATTAGAAATATTCAGAGGCGGTTCGTATCTGTATAGAAACATCTCACTGTATTGTAATTACACAGTAATGTACACTAAGTATGACTTAAGATCATGTGCATGAATGAGAGTACTGTGTTTTTATCTTCCAGCATTTAGCAGTGTGTGGTATCTTGCATTCACAAAATAAATATTTGAATAAATGAATCAAAAAACCACAATGCAGTCATGCTTAAATAGAGCTCAGGAGAACAGTGTCAGTACCACCATTTCCAGGTTCAAAGGGAGAATGAGCTCAGGGCTATTATCAGGATACAAAATAGCAATCCAGAAGTTAGGACAATGACAAACAGTTTAGGAAATGGAAATCTAAGATGTGAAGGAGAAACTGTCTAGGATATTGTACATAAACAGTATAGAAATGCTAAATATATTTCGTAAGTGGTGAGTTGTGATGGTGTAGAGGCAGTTGGTAAATTTAACAGTGTAGAAGTTGTTCAGATGGGATACAAAAAAAAAAAAAAAAGAAAAAGAAAAGAAAAGCAAAAATAAGGAAAAAAATGACCTTCATCTTTTGGCATCTATTTTCATGCCAAGGCATGCCTGAATCACAATCACTTTAAATTTCCACAAGCCCTTCCCTATATATTGCTTTGCAGATAAAAATCTTTCCAATAATAAGAACTGCACTGCATCCCTAAATAGAAATGCCATGAAGTTTATTTTGATAAATTGAACTCATTCCATCTCTGGGGTTTCTACCATGGACAGAGCATACTTCAGATGATTACCTGGGTTTCTGCTTCTGGAGACTTCCCACTCTCCAGTTGGTCAGAGGGTGATCAGCTGTTGCAGTTTCATTTTGATTCTTATGTTTGATCTTTTCTACAGCCAAAGAACATGACACTCAAGCAAAAGTGTCATCACCTGATAATAAATATGCTTATGCCGTCTAAGCCACCCACTCAACAGAAGGATATTTGCAGAAAAGAAGATGCTTTAGAAAAAGTTCCTCTCATTTTCATGGATTTTCAGGATTGGGAATTTCCATTTGGCTATGTGTTTGGCTTCTAATTCTGTTGCTTTAGGTGAAGAAAATTGTTGAGGGGTGGGGAAGAGGACAATTTAAATATACCTATTCTCAGACATTAGGGTAGTAACATAGATAATAGATCAACCATTCTTTAGGTGACTTTAGATTAATGTCTCAACTTCTCTGGGCTTCATTTTATTTGTCTGTAAAATTTTTTACATAATTCACTCATGCGTTTATTCATTCAGTAATTACATGTGGAGAATATTGAATGTGCCAATTTATATACTGAGAACTCAGTGATTAAAAAATAAATCAGTCATGAAGCTTAATATGCACTATGTTTACTCTAAAAGTTAACATACCGTATGCATATATACCTCCCAAATAATGTCAGTGCTTCTGGTCCACAGCATATTTTGAGAAGCAAAGTCCTAGATGGAGTTTACTTTCTGTCACTATGACCCAAAAGGGGGACTTTCATTCTTTTCTTTCAATATTATCGAGGAATGGGTAGAGACCATACATCAGGCATTCCAAAGCAACTTTATCATTCTCTTGGTTTACTCTCCTTTTCCTCCTCTCACTCTTTTCCAGTTTTTACTGCTAAGCTCTCTCCGAAGAAAATACAGAGAAAGAAGCATTTTGCTCTATACAGTTGCCCAGTTTCTACCCAAAGAGAATGGGACATGAATGGCCTGGGTAGAATCTCATGCCAATAGTTTGAACCAGTCTCTATCAGTAGAGAGTGAGTTATTGAACCATCTCAGGTCATAAGACTGCCCTGGTAAGGAGTCACCTGCTTGACCTGAATGTGTGATTATAAAGATACCAACACTGGAGGAGGAACTGTGAGCTTGTCAGTGACCCCAATGTGTGTTTCCCAATACTATGACAACAATAGATTAAATATGAAGTCATAGTTCGGGATTTATGAGTGCTTAAGCAAGGTACAGAAAAGATGCCATTCAACCTTTAAATAATTCTATTTATTTATGCACTAACACGAGTAAGAAATCATTATTTAGAAACGGAAGAGAGAAATTGACAAATTAACTGCTACAACTACTAACCCTTCAAAGCGAATGCTGGAACTTAGTGAATAGAAGTCTACTTTGAGTTGCTCTAATTCTGTAGACAATTCTTGTGTATGTTCAGAATAGAGTCAGTAAAGGTCAAAAGCATTATATGTGATCCAGGACTTCACCACAGGTCCTTTGGCATGTGGAGAATTATAATGAGACCGTGAATTCTTTCTTTCTTTGGCAGAGTCCTTTTTAGTTGAAAGAAAGCCTCAGTTAAAAAGGAAGAAGAAACCAATGTGAAAATGTAAAATCAAAGCTCTTCTGATATGGTTGAAAACAAACAACAAACTATAAAAAGCTACAAGCTTCAGTTATACACATGTGACCTTGGAAATGGTAATGGTTCATCTACTCTTCATGGTTAGTATATATCACAATATACCTTTGACTTCAAGAAGCTTACATTCTACTGGGGACGACAATAATGGCTACAGGCAATTTCCATAAGAAAAGGAGCTTCAATGGTAGAACACATTGTCATAAACAGAAATATCTTTGGAAGATAAAGAACCACGACTCACCTTTTTGGGTCAGATAGACCTTCACAGAAGTGGGAGCATTTCAGGCATTACAGCTGAGGCCTTAAGAATCAGTGGGAGATTTTTAGGTGGCAAGAAACTTGACGGAGCAAACAGCCATTTGCCATTTCTTCATATGCTTCCTGAGACTGTATCAGCTTCCTACTTCTGATACGAAACAGGGTATGAGTAATGTGTGTGAGCTGGGAGAGGAGACAGCACTGGAAGTAAATTACCATTAAAGGAGGTTAACCTGGATAGGTAGGAGGAAAATAGCACAAATATGGCTTCTTGGAAATTTAGTTTTTCCACCCATTCGATTGGCATGAAAATACATATCTCTTTTCTATTTTAATGGCCAGGACAAACTCAAACGGTAAAAGAAGTGTCTGACAGATTGTTAGCAATCTATTAATGTTGGTGAATTGGAGTCCTATTAATACTAAAGTGTAGAGTAGTGCATTTGTGTACATGTCTGTGTGCACCAGGTGTAAATAGAAGTTTGCAAAATTTCCTGTAAGGATGAAAGATGGAAAGGAACACCCTTACTTCTAGCTTTTCTGCATAAAGTTAAGGATGAACAACCAAAAAGTATTCCAGAAGAATTTTTCACCTCTAAGTCTTAGCAGGAAAACATTATTTATTTTATTAATTAAACATTTTTAACTTTGTTTAGAGCCTCAAATACCAGGCATTTTTAATAAATGTCTTATATTAAAGATCCTCTTTGATTCTGTATACTTCCAGATCAATGTAGTCTCATGGAAACCCCATTAAGGAGTTAATTATTGTCCCAAAGTTACAAATGAGGAATTGTGTGCACATGTAATTTGCTGGTTAGATAACTGGACAGAATTTAAAAGGTTGAGTAGCACAAACTGTAACACGTGTGATTGTAGAAACAGCCTTCTAAAACCTAGATGTCATGCTACTGCCACATGCTATACAAAAAGGGGTGAGAAGGACGAATGGAGAATATGGCAATTACCTCTTTGCTTTACTTTTAATCCATCCTCGTTAGAGAAGTATTAATGATTCATATATTCTTTTTTAGTACTGTATAGTAACTTTGACATGTATCTAATTAAATTTCATTCTTCTAGTGAATGCTGCTTCTATCTGGAAAACAAAACACAACAAAATAAAACACACAGAGAAAAACAAGGTCATGAGCTTATTTAAATGGAAAATATAGAAGAACACACAGGAAAAGAACAGATAGATGGGAGAGAGGTGTTGTATTAATTCGTTCTCACACTACTATAAAGAACCACCTAAGATAAGGTAATTTATGAAGAAAATAGGTTTAACTGACCCACAGTTCTGCAGGCTGCACAATAAACATGGCTGGGAGGTCTTGGGAAACTTGGGTTTGTCTTTTGATTTAGAGAAAATAATAATACATAGAGGGAGGGGCAGACAGAAGGGATTTGGGGACATATCTTGATTTCCATAAAGTTACTAGTATCTCCATTGAACTTGCATGACATATCATGGTGCGTCCACAATTCTGCAATAAATTTACAACATATTAAGAAAATGAAAATAAATGCTTCTATATTCAGCCATGTTAATATGATATATGCTTTACATGAATGGGGACAATCAGACAGGACCTGGAACATAGTAAATATTCAGGCAACAATTATTAAATGTTTAACTAAAATGACTTAATTATCAGAAAAGAAAGAGAAATAGTATAGGCAATGATTTTATAGTTGTTTCTAGTTTTCTTTTTGTATTCCTCTCTTTTGCTAGAAGCAGCTCATCTAGCTTTTCTCATTTAATTTCAAACAATTCTGTTCAATTCCAAAAGCACGTGACAGAAGGGATATGAGTATGTGCATGTATGTAAGTGTCTAGGTGTCTGTATGTATGAGTTTGTGTCTTTGTGTATATATGTGTGTGTGTGTGTGTGTGTGTGTGTATCTGTGAGCATATATTCTTGTTCATGTACATATTAGTTTATGTATATGAGCTGTATGTATACATAGATATATGACTATGTGCAATTGGATCAGTATGTGTGTTTGTTTCTATATATAGATTTGTGTGTTTGCAAGTATGCATGTGTTTAAATCAGTATGTGTGCATGTGTACATGTTTATATGTGTGTGTCTGTAATCTCTGTGTATATGTGCCTCTGTAGACATCCGCGTGTCTCTGTGTTCACATATGCCTTTATGTATCTGTATCTGTAAATTTGAATTTGTGTGGATGACTGTGCGTAGGTAACTATGTGTTCGTGTGTTTCTACACAGCCACCATTAAATACATTTCCTACATTTTAAGCAAATGAAAGTGTCGCTTACAGAAAAAATTAGCTACTTAGAACCTAATGTTCTGGAAATATTCATATTAAAAGACATCTGCTTATACCAAATTCTGTATTGTCTGCATTTAGCCACAGGTGTTAACAACTTGATAAGCACTTGGAAAGTAGACAATCCAAAAACTATAATAGTATTCATATTCACCTTAGCTTTCCCTATGAATCAAAGTCTAAACAATAAGGAAAAATCAGTCTAAGATTATCATAACTGGTGTAAACAGGACTTATTTTTCATAGAGATGTGCTGACAATAGGCACATTCTGAAAGCTTACAGTGTGATGAAACCACTCTCCTAATATTAATTTATTTTATAGCTTAATTAATATAGTATTGATTAAATTAGTATATGGATTAATGATCTTTTAAATCAAAGAAACTAAAGCAGTAATCTCTTTATACAGAATGATAACTAAAAGACTAAAATGTTTGCACATCAGATTTTAAAGTGTTTTATTCTGTTGTTCTATTTCCTATATCATTGCATATCACAGTATATATTATACTAATTTATACTATATCAAAATATAACCATAAATATGTAGAATTCAAGTCTTACATGCATATTGTACACACACAGATATATATATATATATAAAAAATAAATCAAATTGATGTAAATGATCTCAAAAAAAGCATTTATTGAAAATTTGATAAATGTCAGATATTCTCTTAGGTACAGAAAAGCAAGTTAAAAAAGCATGTACTACAATTTTCAGGGACTGAATTTTAAGTAGGAACAGAGCTTGCTACTTGATTAGTAGGTCCTGGTGAAAAAAATAAAATAGTTTGTTTGAAAAGCCAGAAAAAAATGCCATTAATAATGCCATTAAAAGTGCACACAAAATGTTTCTTCTTTTCTTTTTTTTGAGATGGAGTCTTGCTCTGTTGCTCAGGCTGGAGTGCAATGCTGTGATGATCTTGGTTCACTGAAACCTCCACCTCTCAGGTTCAAGTGATTCTCCTGCCTCAGCCTCCTCAGTAGCTGGGATTACAGGTGCCCATCACCACGCCCAGCTATTTTTTTTTTTTTTTTGTATTTTTAGTAGAGATGGGATTTCACCATCTTGGCCAGGCTGGTCTTGAACTCCTGACCTCATGATCCACCCACCTCAGCCTCCCAAAGTGCTGGGATTACAGGCGTGAGCCACTGTGCCAGGCCATGTTTCCTTTTCTCCTTTTTTTTTTTTTTTTTTTCCTGTTGAGATGGCGTCTTGCTCTGTTGCCTAGGCTGGAGTGCCATGGCATGATCTCAGCTCATTGCAACCTCTGCCACTCCAGTTCAAGCGATCCTCATGCCTCACCCTCTTGAGTAGCTGGGACTACAGGCACATGCCACCACGCCTGCTAATTTTTTTTTGTATTTTTAGAAGAGATGTGGTTTTACCATGTTGGCCAGGCTGGTCTTGAACTCCTTACCTCAGGTGATATGCCCACTTCGGCCTCCCAAAGTTCTGGGATTACAGGTGTGAGCTACCTTGTCATTTTTAAAAAAATTAATTTGCAGGCAAATTTTATTCTATGCAAGTGATTAGCATTAATTTTACCATTGTTAATACTGTGCAATGACAGCTTTAAATGTAAACATCAGAGCATTTATCCCTTATGCACAATCTGTAATTGCATGCTTGTATCACATGGTTTATCCTTGGAGGGTGACTTGAATTGGTCTGAAGAGATAAATACAAGCCAGATTCAGAGAAAGTTAGGAGGAAGAGATCTTCACCCTAGACAGGAGTCAGCTGAAGGAATGCCCTGGAGCAAGGTTGTACTTACGGGGCAAAAACGGACTGTAATGTGTAACCTGGAGTTGCCCTTCCTGCCAACTGTCAGACCTGCTCAGTGTCCCAGCCAGCCATGGGACATTGAGACGCTGAGCTAGACATTTCCATTTCTCATGAGCCTGCCACTCCAACCCATGGCAGATAGCCAACTCCACAAAGATCTTTAAACTTGTGTGCCAGGTTACATGGACAGAGGTTGGAAAGGCTCACTCCCACCAAGAGACAGCCTCCCACTGGCCAGGCACCTGCCAGGTGCTCTGGGGTGCTGTCAGCCAGTGTGGGGTGCTGTCAGCCAGTGTAGGGTAGCTGCCACAGGGCCCAGTCCCAAGAGGCCATGGAGCACTGTACCCAACTCTCCAGACACTCAGAGGGTGAAAGATAGCAGCAGTGCCAGGGTGGGGATGAGGAGGGGGAGACGGGTGGCTTGGGGTACAGGGAATGGGAGAGTGAACTGCTGAGAATCTAGTCTTGGGAGGCTATGGGAAGTTGTAACACTGATAAACCAAGGCTCCAAACCCCAGGCTCCATTGATACATCTTTCAAAGCATAAGTTTAAAGATAAAATTAGAATATATTTAAAAATGACAATTGCAGTGCATTATTCTCTAAGCAAAAACCCTTCTGGAGAGGGTAAGTGTAACTGATCACATACTCTGAAGCCAGCCCTGGGTAGGAGAGAAAGATGCATAGTTTATCTAAACAATTGAAATAGGTACTGGCATAGCTTGTTTTATTGAACTTTGTTTCATTGCACTTCACAGGTATTATATTTTTAACAAGCTGGAAATTTGGTATTAATGGTATAAAATCTCCAATTGTTTAGAAATACAATTTTTAATTTTTATTAATAATTATCAGTAGTAATGATGATCTGGAGTAGGTTTTAGAGATGAATATGAATTTTCTGAGATAATAAAGGATGGGAAATGGCACAAAAAAGCTCATGTCCAAAGTCTCAGAAATGTGGAAGATCATGGTATATTTTGCAAAGCTGCAAATAATAATATACTAGTAATTTGTCCCTCTGTGCATGTTTACATATGCATTGACAGTGAAAAAAAGATGCAGGAGAAGACAGTAAGGAGTTGCAGTTGGTTGCATTTTGATAAAATGTCTGCTTCTCCTTAAGAATCTTGGATTCTGTAGGGACTAGAAATGAATTCAGACTTACATATCTCAAACTCAAAAATGAGACCTCCAATGCCAAAGAGTAAAAGATAACAGGATAAATTATATTAATACTTTACAGTCTCAAGATGTCAGAAATTACTCATTGATATGCAGCAACATCAAACATTCAAAGGTCTTAAGTTAGATTAGAAATTGGAAGAACAGAGCATGCATGATATTAGACTCTGAAGATTTCTCTGATTTCTTCCATTAGGATATGTCATTTAAGTTATCAGAAAACTATATTTAAATTCCACTTGGTGATGAGTGTTTAGGCCACTGTGACTATAGGTATATGTCTGGGCAGCACTCTTGACAAAAATTTGCTTGGTAAGTATGGAAATTATTTTTGAAAAATTTCCATCTTATTTGTGTTTTGTTTTCCAGAAAGAGAACATATAGACGTTCAATGTCTAAGCAAGAAAAATAAACATTATCTTTCCTCTCTCCTCCATCTTGTTCATAAAGCCAGAATTATAAGCCTGCAGTGGGGCTCACAGGTAGAACTAGAAATATTTTTATTACATATTCTTTGGCTTATGACCAAGAGACTTTTATTGATTACAAAGAAATTACTCTCTAAATAACAGAACTATTAGAGCTGCCCTAACCTTTCTTCATCTCCACAAAGGAGTCTTCATTTCTGATTTCCTCAAAATATATGTGTTAATCCCCTATTTTATGTAGCCCAGAAATCCTGCACTAACTTGTCACAATGATAGTGAATATATTTATGTATATATGCCAAGATGTGTTCAATGCAATATTTCCTTCTAGCCTGTTCTTTGGCTATTTTTTTTCTAACCGAAATCTCTTTGGGTAGGGATCCATTGGGCAGAATCCTTCCCAGTGGATCCCTGCCCAAAGGACCAATGAGAAAAACATGGTCCCTCCCCAGTGAGAATGGGGACCATCTTTTTTTTCATTTTCTCTGGTATATACAGGCCATCAGCATGGATTTTGGCTTACAGACAGCTCTTAATATTTGTATCTATTTGAAGTCAATTAAATTAATTAGTCATGTTAATTAACTGTGACTTTAAAACAAAGCAGAGAAGCGGTTGTTAATTTAATTTTTCAAAATTGTTCTTAAAATCCTTTTCTTAAGGTATAGCTTAGGTTACAGAGTCACTACCTCCGAGTTATAGACCCCTTTACCTGAGATTAAATGAGTGAGAGTTGATCACGTAGAGGTGTGTGTAGAATTATAGTAGGGATTCAATTACCCATAAGCATATTCACACTCCTCAATACTCAAGTGAATACTGAAGTTTAAGTAATATTATGTATATGTTCATGGAATTTGGACTCAAAAAGATCTCCTTGTTTCCAAAAGAGTGAGGAATCTGTGGCCCATTAGAAATCAAAACAGTTTATCAATGTGTTTATGTATGTGTATATGCGTGTCTGGGGTGAATGAGGGTAGTCAGTTCAGACACATGGTGAAAGTACTATCTTTTGTCCTGGTTAAGAGGATGTGTTACTGCACTACAGAATTTGGCTGTTTTTGCCATCATCCTCATTTTCATCCTCATTAAAAATGTAATGAAATTTTTAATAAATGATACTTTTTGAGTCTTTGCAACATGTAAGCACAACCCAAGGTAATGATCAGATATTACTTTCCATTCTCAGAACAATTCTTCCAGGTAAACATTCTTATCTCTATTTTGTAAATGAAAAACTTGAGGCTTCCGGGAACTCAGAGACTTTGTCTCAAAGTCTTAGAGTTTTTGATTGGTCAGAGTTCAGGATTCAAACCCAACGCACCATGACTGCAAAGCCATTTTTCTTTTCTTCATAATAATATTTCCCGAAGTGCAGCTTGTGGATCAGGTATAGCAGACTCACTTGTGGGTGTAGGTTCTTGGATGGAAATGCATTTCACATATTTAGGGGGTATAATACATGGAGCATTCCTTCCTGTGCCCCATCTCTAGAACTATAATCTCTGAAGGTGGGATGAAGGAATCTGCATTTGAACAGGTAGCATTTGAGAACCACTATCGTGGACTATACTGTTATGGAAGAAAAACTGTACTTTATGAAACCCTAAATTTCCATATAAAATCAAAATTGGGAGAGGTAAGAAATGGCAAAACAGGACATGATACTTCCTAAAGCAAGAAGGTACCTCCTTTCATCTTCTTTTAAAACCTCTCAGGTCCATATTGCTGAGTCTTCACTGGCCATAACACTTCCAAGAACTTCAGGCTGATTGAATTGGGCACCAAATTTTATCACTGGGCAGCATTTGCTGTGGCTATGACTTGGGCATTGGAGCTGCTGCTTGTATAATAACTTGAATGTGTGTGTGACATCAAACGTCTATTTTCAGCATTTGTATATTGCATATTTAAGCATATCGGGATTATCTTAGTCTTTGTTTATTTCGAGAAGTAGTTTAATCTAATCTTTATATTCTAAGAAAATGTCATTTTTAGCTCCAGTCCAAATACTGTATAATCACAGCACTCTGATGTAAACTCCAGAGCTGAATTTGAGAAAACTTAATACATTTTATTTTATAATGCAATAACCAAGTTTAAATCCAACTGCACTAGAAAACGACCAACAATGTAAGGACAATTTAAAGCCTAATGATCATATTCACTGCTGCTGATGGTGATGATGATGCCCATTGCCTAAAATGACTGTAGCCAAGGAAAGCAAAGCAATTGATTCTGAGCTTGTAAAAAATTTTTTTAAAAGAAAGTCGTTTCATTCAGGAAATGCTCTTGTACTTTCCCCATAACGTCAAAAAAAAAATAATTTTCAATAGATGCTCTGCTATCCTCCTTGGCCCAAATCCCAAATCAGAGAAGATGAAGCTTCTAACTCCCCATTTGTGTCATACTGACTCTAGACACTCAGTGCATATTTCTTGTTTCCGCCTGTTTTGTCCATCAGCTTACTGCAGGAGGCAGCTTAAGCTTAGAGGTTAAGAGTATGTCGTATACTGTGAGTAGACTGTTAGTAATCAGGACTCTGCCTCTTTATGATTGTGTAAAGAAACTTGACCTTGTCTCTCACTGGACTATTTTTTCATCCCCTAAAAACAGAGATGATAAGAGTGCCTATCTCATAGGAGTTGTTTTGAATATTAAACAAGATCATATATGCAAAACAGTAAGCCAAGAGGCTGCCCCACATTACATTCTCAGAAATGGTAGTTATTATTAATAAACCATTGTACATTTTAGAACAAAGGACTGGTAAAGCCATTGCTAAGGATGGTTAATTTAGAGGTCTAGACTGGAGGGAGTTGGCCAACAGGCTAAGGGATGTGAGAGGAGGTGTTGACGATTCTACAGTTTAAGATGCAGAGTTTGCACAAGCATGGTGACGATGTAGAGACCTTATATTGATTAATTGATTTTTAGGAGCAAGCACTGTGCTCTGTGCTCACATTTATTAATTCACGTATCCAGGTTTGAAACATTGAGAATGAACCAGAAACCAACAGTCAGAAAAGATGGAATAAAGCATTTTATTTCATAGACAGTCATGGATTATGCAGGTAGTAGAAATAGAAGGCCTGGAGTCCCTAACATTTACTGGCTCTAAAAGCCTGAGGAGATCATTTTACCTTCATGGGCATCAACTTTTGCATCTGAAAAATATGAGTAATACTGCTTTGGAAACAATGAGCAGAACATTTGTACACATTTGAATTTATAAAGTAAATTTTTAGGAATTACAATATTTATCCTCAATGTCTTCAGTTTTGTTTTTCCTGATTTCCCTCCGTATGGAACTGATATTCTCATCTGCTTGATAATCTGTAGAATTGCTATAACTTATGTATACCAATACCTTCACTTATTTTCTGTGTCTTTTAATAAAAGATTAATAATTTTACTTGGCCATAGAGTTCCTCTTCTACTTTGTTAGATGAGCTTTCATTATTCTTTGAGACACATCGCAGTGTTATCTGTGAGGCTTTCATTACTCCTGCCACCTAATTTCCTACATTTGACCATTCATTTTCCTGTGGTCACATAGCAATTTACATGTACCTCTTAGTACTTGTATCAAATTATCTTATAATTGTTTGCATGCTTGTTTGATTCTCAAGATAGCAAGTTCCTTGAAAAAAAAGGCTTATTCATTTTTGTATCCCCAGCACCTGGTATGACTTCTGGCAGGGAGGTGGCATGCAGTAAATTTTGTTAAACGCATTAATTTTAGCTCATTGTTATTAGTACTATGTATATTAGCAAGGCATTCCCATTTCAGTTTTGGACACATTACCATTAGGGAGAAAATCAGAAATCAAAGAAGAAATTTCTACTAAGCTTCATATAATGCATGAGCAAAATCCTAGCATATTTAATATATATGAGAAATAATGGCACAGTTATTAATATATTATACAATGTTTCATGGCATATACTGTATGAGACATGTCACTTTTTCAAAATGAATACTAGATGTTTCTGGCTCTAACCTGTTAAAAGGGTCCTGTGGCTATTTTTCTGCATTTAATCCTTTGCCCTCTGACTTCACCCACACTTCCATCGTCAGCATATACGCCATCATACCATAAATTCAATTACTTTCTGATCTAGTCTCTCCCCTTTTTCCTCATCAGCTATTCATTTTATCATTAGCTACAGAGTTTAATTAGAACTTTGATCTCACGATTCTTTCTTTATATTCATTTTACATTATCCTGTCTTATACCCACGATTGAAGAGTTGCCACTTTACACCCAGGATAGAGGAGTTGCCACATTGTAAGCATGCTGGCACCAAGTGGAGGGACATCCAGGTTTTTCAGTATTCTCCTGGTAAGGTTGGTTAGCTCTCAGAAGCTGAGCATACGTTTAAAACCCTTAACTAACATCACTTAGATTTCCTTATAGTCGCATCTTGGTCTATAGCTAAGTGGACATGAAATCAATATGCACTCATGGAAAGCTAGCCCCTGTGAGATACATTCTAAATAATGCAGCATATCCTAACAATTGGATGGTACATAATTCCCTTCATCTAAAACAAAATTGATTTTTGTCCTTTAACTATTATCCTTGTACTGCAAAGGGATCTATTTTCATTTCAAGTTTCAAACTTTTCAGCCATGTATCATAAACAAACACTAAAAGATTTCATAATATTCTCAAGATTGTCCACTCTCAGCAGCAAAGAATGCCACTATGAATGCTGAAGGCTAAGAAGTAATAAACCATCAAAAGCTTCATTGCAAATGCTCTGAAAAATCTTTTCTTCCTTCCGTAGCTCAGCAGGGTGCAGCTCTGCTTACACTTCCAGGCCATGAATGAGAAAGTTGCCTTTGGCCTTATCTGACCCCTTTCTCCATGTCAGAAAGGGAGAGAAGAAACACAAGATGGAATAAAAGAATTGAATGGTTTGCTTCTCATTTCTGTCAACCCAATGTCTGCTGCCAAAAAAACAAAAGGAAAAAAAATAACCCACACTCGAAGCAAACCCTTCTTATTAATATGCATGTGGATCTCCTGATGATCTTGAAAATTGCTGTTTCAGGACATCTGGGGTGAGGCCTGAAGTTCTGCATTTCTAACAAGCTTCCACATGATGCTGATGCTGCCGGCCCAAGGACCACATTTTGAGTATTGTGTTGGGCAGAATCCTAAAGATGCTGTTCTTCCCCTAAGATTCTTGGACCCTGGTTATTTAATCAAAGATCAATCTAGATACTGTTGGAAGGGAATTTTGCAATTATAATTAAAGTTCCAAGTCAGTTTCAATTGACCTTAAGATGCAGACGTTATCCAGGTGGGCCTGTTCTAATCACATGAGACCTTTAAAAAGCAGGATAGGGGAGCGGAAAGGAGGTAAAGAAATTCAAAAGATGAGAGAGGCCTGACCTGCTGCTGTTGCTTTGAACATGGAACATGCATGTGAGAAGGAATGTGTCAGCCTCAGAGAAATGAGGTTGGCCTCGATGACAGCCGGCAAGGAAATGGGGTCCTGTGAGGAACTGCATCCTGCCAAAACCTTGAATGAGCTTGGAATGGAGTTCATCCCCAAAACCTCCAGAAGAGAATGCAGCCTTGCTGATACATGGATGTTTTGAGAACAACTGAGAAACTCTAGATAGAAAAAAACAGCTCAATTATGCTGTATCCAGACTCCTGGAGTTGTTTTAAATGGCTAACTTTGTAGTAATTTGTTATGTAGTAGCAGAGAACTAATACAAGTAGGAAGGTTGTAATTTAATAGAACTAAGTAAAATCTTGCCATTCATATGTGGGGTAAAAAATAAGTTTTGATCCTTGCTCCTTGATATCTAAGCACAGAATCATTTTTAATGCAAAGAACAAAGAATTTGCAATTGACAATACACATATAGTGGTCTCATCTCTTTCTTGTTTACTCCTTTGACTTAGAAGAAATCTTTAAACCTTCCTGGACTTCAGTGTCTTCAAGAATTTTTTTTTTTAAATTAATAGTACCTATTCTAACTAACTGCTAGAGAGAAGTTAAGAATAGCATACAAAATAAGTGAAAAAGTCCTGTAAACTATAAAACCCTGGTCATATATACAGAATCAGATGTAGTGTACATTTAAATTATGCCTCACTGAACTTTTCTCTGGTCATAAGTTCTTCAGACTTTAAAATACCATAATTTACTGTTCAAAAATATCATCACTGCAAGTGAGAGTAGATGAAAGTGAACACAAACACTTTGAAAATCCCCTGTTGTCACCCACCCTTCTTATCAGAGGTAGTTATTTAATAGCAGAGTCTCAGACATGAATGTACATCACATCTTTTTTTTTTAAGAGCTGTAAACTAAAAGCGGTATTTTATTGAATTAATTGAAAAAGCTAGTCCATCCAACTGTTTTTCTCTTTTGCTGTCAAATGTACTTAAGTATGTTGTAAATAATTTAGATATTATTTGTAAACAAGATTGTTCTCAGATGAACAGGATGGAAATTGCTGAGAGATTGGATTTAGATGAGTTGTACATTGTGAAAGAGCAATGTAGAAATGTACTCGGGGTTAACAGAAGCTATATCTAACATGTAATATCTTCCCCCTGCACAGTGCCAAACATTAGTTTATAGGAACCTTTCCTCTGCTTTTCTTGTGTGTTAACTTTTGCAGTGAGCAGATGCAGCCACGCACATTTTGTTTGGCAGAAGGCAGATGCCAGCCCCTGAAATGGGTGCCCAGTTCCAAGGGCAACATCTGGATCCCTGGCTTGGCTCTGTTCCTGTCTGTGCTTGTGGCTATACAATGCCCCCTGGAGACATTTTATGATTAGTCTGCAGCAGAGTTGGCACGAGTGTCTTGTCTCCCTGGCAACCATTTTCCCTTTGATTCTGATACATCTGCTCAGCAATATACTGTATTTAGGAAACTGCTCCCCACCTTATTTCCAATCACAAAGCTGATGACAGAGGACTTTTGCTGAATGGGATATCATTTTCCCTGTTGTCTAAAGCTATTGTTTTCCAGGGTCCTCATAACTGCATCAAACTGCAAAGTACATCATCTCTGCAAGGCCACTAAGTTTAGGACAAGCATTAGATTTTAATGAATACTCAGAGGCAAATCTTGAACCAGTGAGGAGTTTTCAGAAGCTAAGCAGGAGCCAGGTGGTTGGAGCAAACTTCCCAGACTTCCTTCTTGAATAAGAAGAACCTGGTTGGATGAATCTATTTTTCAGTTGAAACAAATTATTAATATTATATTTGATTGACAAAGCATAATTGTATACATTTCTGGGGTATGATGTGATGTTTTGATGTATGTATACAATGTAGCATGATTAAATCAAGCAAATTTACATGTCTATCACCTGGATTACCTATCATTTTTTAAGTTGAGACATTTAAAACTTATTCTCTTTGTTGTTTTGAAATATATAATATATTACTGTTGACTGTATTTCTCACTGTCTGTCTCTCTCCCTTTCTCTCTTTTATTATCAGGTCCTTATTTATGGAAGTAAGAACTCAGAATTCCCTTATTAGGCTTTACTTGTATTTACTCCCATCCAGCAAAAGACTATTGTTAACAGGTATCCCTCAGGCTGCTGTTTTGCCTGCAGAGAAACAAGTATGTGATTGAGGCATGTGTCAATACTGAGCCAGTTATTAGCCATATCTCAGGTGATACTTGGGAACAGATTAGATTAAAAATGAACTCTCTTCCCCAGCCCATCCTGTATGTTTCCATAAGTGTTTTGAATTATGTGCAGAAAGAAAGGAGTAAAGATTTCAGAAGAATCTATTGTGATCAGGAGTTTACAGAAAATAATTTAAAAAATTAACAACTACCTTTAAGGCTAAGAGTGTATTTCCATTTTGTAGATGAAAAACATTGAGGCTCAAAGAAATCCAACAATTTGAGAGTGAAGTAGGAGAAACAGCACTTAGCACTTACATTCTAATGATTTGTTTAAGAGCAGCAGGACAGGCTATACAAAGCCAAGGTATTCATCTAATGAAGTGGCCATGGAGAGAGTTGTTAAGGAAGACAGCCTCCGATAATTACCTTACAATCACTCTTTTTTATAAAGAGGTGGAATTATCAGGATGGAATCAAGGATGCTTCCAAACAGAAGGAATATCTCAAGCTATGACTCAGAGGTAAGAGTAAGAGACTATGACGTGCACAGGAGCTGTTAAAAAAGTTCACTCACCTCTACTACTTATTCATAGAAACACATTTCAAATACCACTTCCTAACGGAAGCCTCCATAAATTATCACTGTAACATTCTCTCCATTCTTCCTTGAGAGAAGTAAAATGTAACAATTATCAGATGAAAAGATCTTTAGGAACCTAAAACTCAAAAGATAGTTCATTTTAGGAATGAAAATGGGTGTGCCGCCTATGTGAATCCATAGAACGTGGTATTATTGGACAACCGCTCTTATTGCCAACATTTTCCCTAACTTCCAGCTTGTGGGTGCCAAGCACTCTCTTGCCTTATAGGATTTAATACACGACCTGACTT
Source organism: Alouatta palliata (assembly GCA_004027835.1). Taxonomy (NCBI): domain Eukaryota; kingdom Metazoa; phylum Chordata; class Mammalia; order Primates; family Atelidae; genus Alouatta; species Alouatta palliata. Next base: position 53,655 of record PVKV010015411.1, read on the forward strand.
AATATAGCAATTTTTTTCTTACCATGCCTCATCATTTCTTCTTTTTTCTGGATACTCCAACATTTTGTCCTGCTTTTTTTCTTCTGTTGTAAATATGGAAAAGCCTAGAAAATGTCTGAAAAAGCTAGACATTTTTTTCATTTCATTTCATCTCAATAGATAGAATAAATTATTCTCATTTCACTAGATAGAATAAATAGTTCCATTCAATTTATTCCAACTGAATATATAAATCCATTCAATCTACAACACTGAGGGATCCAGATTAATCATCTCCCACAACTGATTGGAATAAATAGAGATAAAT
>PVKV010015412.1:7721-24727 GCA_004027835.1 Alouatta palliata
TGGTTAATTTTTAATTTTTTGTAAAGACGGGGGTCTTGCCATATTGTCAGGGTGGGTTTGGAACTCCTGGGCTCAAGTGATCTGCTGGACTCAGCTTTTCAAACTCCTGGGATTACAGGCGTGAGTCACCATGCCTGCTTGTCTTTTTCTTTTTCTTTTCTTTTTTTTTTTTTTTTTTTTTTTTTTTTTTTTTTTTTTTTGAGACAGAGTTTCATTCTTGTTTCCCAGGCTGGAATGCAATGGTGCTATCTTGGCTCACTGCAACCTCTGCTTTTTGGATTTAAGTGATTCTCCTGCCTCAGCCTCTGGAGTAGCTGGGATTACGGGTGTGGCACCACCACGCCTGACTAATTTTGTATTTTTAGTAGAGATAGGGGTTCACCCTGTTGGTCAGGCTGGTCTCAAACTCCCGACCTCAGGTGACCTGCCCGCCATGGCCTTCTGAAGTGCTCGGATTACAGGAGTGAGCCACTGTGTGTGGCTGTCTTCTTTATCAAGTTGGTCAGTTCTTCTTGCAATGAATGCCTTTCCCCTTAAATCTGAACATCTCAGGAATTATTGACATAGGAAGTTTCCGTTTCTTTCTTTCTTTTCTTTTTTTTTTTTTTTTTGAGACAGTCTCTCTCTGTCGCTCAAGCTGGAATGCAGCTATGTTGCCGAGGCACCATTTCGTTCACTGACACCTTCACCTCCTGGGTTCAAGCAAGTCTCAAGCCTCAGCCTCCTCAGTAGCTGGGATTACAGGTGCAAGCCACCACATCCAGCTAGTTTTTGTATTATTAGTCGAGATGGGGTTTCATCATGTTGGCCAGGCTGATCTTGAACTCCTGACCTCAGGTGATCCATCTGCCTCGGCTTCTCAAAGTGCTAGGATTACAGGCGTGAGCCACTGTGCCTGGCCAGCCAAAAGTTTCCATTTCTTTATGTTTCTTTATGTTAATGATTTACCATCACTATGTTATGTCAACTTCAAGTCTGGCTGGAGCTGCCCCAAAAGTGGCGGTGGGGGAGTTCCCATAGGGTAGTGCCCCAAACGGTTCTGAGATGGGGCTGGCTGGAATTCACAGGCTGAAGCAGTAAAATGCAAGGGTGATCAGTCTAAGGTATTTATGAAAATAAATTAAATAACTTACATTGTCCTACTATTTACATTTTACTACGTCCATATGTGTAGAGGTGTAAGAGACTTTTAAAGAGAAACAAGGTTGAGACTTCTAAGCCTGAATTTGGATAAAAGGTGAATCTTCGAAAGTACTGATAATTTTGGAAAATAATATTTAATGAAGGCATGACAGCCAGTGATTAAATAGCTACACAATTCGTTGTCAGAGACTGTGAGGGCTTTACTAGAAAATCTACGGGATGAACCATGAGTCCTCGATGCTGAGATTTTGTCTCCTTTCTTAATAGGTGAACATTATACCACTGATTGCCAAAGCAGACACAGTTTCTAAAAACGACTTACAGACGTTTAAGAGGAAGATCATGAGTGAACTGATCAGCAATGGGATCCACATCTATCAGTTCCCAGCAGATGAAACTAGTGCTCAAGCGAACGCCTCAGTTAATGTAAGCTTCAGTAACGATATCGGACAGAGAGGCTAGAAATGAGTTTTCATCCAGAATCCAGTGTGAGAAAATTTTTGTTTTTAATTTTGAAAAACTTTTGCTGAAAATCGATTCTTTGCAAACAGATTTATCTAGATTTAATTCATACACCATGTTCCTCAAGGATTTTGGCCTATAATTTTCTTCTTAGAAGTGTATTTTACTTGCAGGCCTCATAAAATGACTCTGAAGGTGTTACCTCTTTTTTCTATTTTTTCAAAGAATTTGAGGATATTTTATATTAAATTTTATTTTAAAGTTTGATAGAATTTACTCATGAAGTAATCTAGTCTAGGCTATATTTTGCAGTTTAAAAAAATTGCTTATTTAGTTTCTCTATTTGTTATTGGTCTCTTTAAGCCCTCTATTCTTCATTCAGTATTGGTAGCTTATATGTTTCTATAATTTCCCCATTTCTTCTAAGTTTTTAAACTGGTTGCTGCGTAAATGCTCATAACAGTCCCTTATAATTCTGTGTATTTCTCTAAGACCAGTTGTAATGTCATCTCTTTTGTTTCTTATATTATTAACATATTCTCTCTTTTTGGTGTTAGTCTAGGTAAGGGCTTTGATTTTGATTTTTTTTCCAAATCAGCTTCATTTATTAATTTTTTTTTGAGACATAGTCTTACTCTGTTGCCCAGGCTGGAGTGCAGAGGGACAATCTCTGCTCACTGCAACTTCCATCTCCTGGGTTCAAGAGATTCTCCTGCCTCAGTCTCTGGAGTAGCTGGGATTATAGGAGCATGCCACCACACCAGGGTAATTCCTGTATTTTTAGTAGAGACGGTGTTTCACCATGTTGGCCAGGCTGGTCTCGAACTCCTGACCTCAAGAGATCCACCCGCCTCAGCCTCCAAAAGTGCTGGGATTACAGGTGTGAGCCACGGTGCCTGGCTGATTAAAATGTTTTTTATTCTCTGTTTTATTTATTTATGCTCCAATCTTTGTTATTTTTTCCTCCTGGTAATTATTGGTTTTAGTGTTTTTTTTTTCTCTTTCTGTTTTTTTTTTTTTTTTTTTTTGAGGTGTAAAGTTAGGTTGTTGATTTGAGATTTTTTATTTTTTATTTTTTTTGAGATGGAGTCTCCCTCTGTTGCTCAGGCTGGAGTGCAGTGGTGTGATCTCTGCTCACTGCAACCTTCGCCTCCCAAGTTCAAGCAATTCTCCTGCCTCCGCCTCCTGAGTAGCTGAGACTCCAGGCGTGCACCACCACACCCAGCTAATTTTTAAAATATTTTTAGTAGAGATGGGGTTTTGGAATTTTAGCCAGGCTGATCTTGAACTCCTGACTTCAGACAATCTGCCTGCCTCGGCCTCCCAAAGTGCTGGCATTACAGGCGTGAGCCACTGCGCCTGGCAAAGATCTTTTTTTAAAAAGATGTAGGTGTTTACCAGTATAAAGTTCCTTAGTTTTTTATTTTAGATTCAGAGGGTACATGTGCATATTTGTCAAATATACAGATTGCATAATGGTGAGATTTAGCTTCTAGTGTACCTATCCCTGAAATAGTAAACATCGTATTCCACAGATCATTATTTTTTTTGAGACACGGTCTTGCTCTGATGCCCTGGCTAACGTGCAGTGTCGTGATCGTGGCTCACTTCCAACAGATAATTTTTTGACCATCAGCCTCCTCCCAATCTCTCCCTTCTGGAGTCCCACTATCTGCTGTTTCCTTTTTTGTGTCCTTGTATACACATTGCTTAGCTCCCGCTTACAAGTGAGAACATGCGGTGTTTGATTTTCTGTTTCCAAGTTATTTCAGTTAGGATAATGGGCCCCAGCTCCGTCCATGTTACTGCACAGAACATGATTTCATTTTTTATGGCTGCATAGTATTCTATGGTGTATATATACCACATTTAAAAAATCCAGTCCACTGGTAATGGACATTTAGGTTAATTCCATGACTTTACTATTATGAGTAGGAATGTAATACATATATGAGTGAAAGTAACTTTTTTTTTTGAGACAGAGTTTTGTTTTGTTTGTTTGTTTGTTTTTTTGAGACAAAGTCTTGCTCTGTCACCCAGGCTGGAGTGCAGTGGCGCGATCTTGGCTCACCGCAACCTCCACCTCCCGGGTTCAAGCAATTCTCCTGCCTCAGCGTCCCGAGTAGCTGGGACTACAGGCACGTGCCACCATGCCCAGCTAATTTTTGTATTTTGTGATAGAGACCGGGTTTCACCATGTTGGCCAGGATGGTCTCGATCTCTTGATCTCGTGATCCACCTGCCTCGGCCTCCCAAATTGCTGGGATTACAGACATGAGCCAATGCGCCCGGCTGAAAGTTACTTGTTTATATGATTATTTCTTTTCTTTCAGGTAGATGCCTAGTAGTATAATCACTGGGTCAAATGGTAGCTCTATTTTTGGTGCTTTGATAAATCTCTATATTGTTTTTAATAGAGGTTGTGCTAATTTATGTTCCCACCAATAGTGAATAAACATTTATTTTTCTCTGCATCCACAACAACATCTGTTATGTTTGTAGTAATAGCATTCTATGTAAAATGATATCTTATTGTGTGTGTGTGTGTGTGTGTGTGTGTGTGTGTGTGTGTGTGTGTGTTTTGAGGTGGAGTCTTGCTGTGTCCCCGAGGCTGGAGTGCAGTGGTGCGATCTTGGCTCACTGCATCCTCTGCCTCCTGGGTTCAGGTGATTCTCCTGCCACAGCCTCCTGAGTAGCTGGTATTATAGGCACCTGCCACCATGCCCAGCTAAGTTTTGTATTTTTAGTAGAGATGGGGTTTCACCATATTGGTCAGGCTGGTCTCAAACTCCTGATGTCAGGTGATCCACCCGCCTAGACCTCCCAAAATGCTGGGGTTACAGGTGTGAGCCCCTGCACCCAACCTTTGTTGTGGTTTTAATTTGCATTTCTCTGATGATTGGTGATGTTGGGCAATTTTTCATATATTTGGTGACCACTTGTATGTCTTCTTTTGAAAAATGTCTGTTCTTATCCTTTGCACTCTTTTTAATGGGATTCTTTGTTTTCTGTTGTTGTTAGTGTTTTTTGTAGATTCTGGATTTTACTCCTTTTTCTGATGCAAAGTTTGCAGATATTTCATTCCTACTGTGTAGGTTGTCTGTTTACTCTGTTGATTATTTCTTTTGCTGTGCTCTTTAGTTTAAGTCCCATTTGTGTGTATTTGGTTTTGTTGCATTTGCTTTTGAGGTGTAAGTTATGAATTATTTGCCTAGGCCAATGTTAGAAGAATTTTCCCTAGATTTTCTGCTAGAGTTTTTATAGCTTCTGGTCTTTCATTTAAGTCATTAACACATCTTGAGTTAAAGTTTGTATATGATGAGAGACGGAGATTCAGTTTTATTCTTTTGCCTATGGCTAGCCAATTCTCCAGCACCATTTATTGAATAGAATGCCGTTTCCCCATTGTTTATATTTGCCAACTTTGTCAAAGATCACTTGGTTGTAGGCATGTGGCTTTATTACTGGTTCTTTATTCTCCTTTTAAAATTGGTTTAGGTTTTTCTTTCTTTCTTTCTTTTTTTTTTTTTTTTTTTGAGGTGTAAAGTTAGGTTGTTGATTTGGGTTTTTTTTGAGATGGAGTCTCCCTCTGTTGCCCAGGCTGGAGTGCAGTGGTGTGATCTCATCTCACTGCAACCTCTGCCTCCTAAGTTCAAGCAATTCTTCTTTTAGCTGTATCCTTCCTAGCAATGTACTGTATTCCATTCCATTAATCTATCTGTCTGGTTTTGTACCAATGCCATATGGTTTTATTTGGTATAGCATTATAGTATAATTTGAAGTCAGACACATGATGTCTCTGGCTTAGTTCTTTTTGCTTAGGATTGCTTTGGCTGTTTGGATGCTTTTCTGGTTGCATATGATATTTAGAATTGCTTTTTCTAATTCTGTGAAAAATGACATTGGGAATTTGATAGGAATTGTGTTGGATCTGTAGATTGCTTTGGTTAGTATGGTCTTTGTAATGATATTGATTCTTCCAATCCAGAAATTCCAAAAATTTTTGGAATAGTTTCAGTAAGATTAGTACCAGCTCTTCTTTGTACTTCTGGCAAAATTTGGCTGTAAACCCATCTGTTCTTGTTTCTTCTTTTGTTTGAAATTATTTTGTTACTGAGTCCATTTCATTACATGTTATTGGTCTATTTCTGATATCTATATTTTCCTAGTTCAGTCTTAGGAGGTTGTATGTTTTCAGGAATTTATCCATTTTTTTAAAGGAATATGAAACTATTATTGACCACTGGTCACCAGTATTTACAATAAAGTAAACAATATACAGTTGGATAACATTCTGATTACCACAAAGTTGTTTTTCCTGGCTTTTGCTGAACCAGTAAACCAAATACTGAAAAGATTGAGCCTACATGTAAGAAATGAGTTCGGGTAAAGAAAAAAACATGTAAGTCTTTTAGTTTACTTTTGTCATCTAAGGTATTGAGGCCATTTTTTATTGCAGACTTGAAGAACTATTATTCACTGCCTCCAAGCTGCTCTGAGTTGCAGCTCTGAGGCATCGCTGGCCCTGTATACCTCCAGCTCAAGCCACGCCTGAGCAGGGAGGGATGAATTTGTCCATTTTCTTTAGGTTTTCTAGTTTGTACACATAGAGATATTCATGTTAGTCTCCGATGATATTTAGTTTTCTGTAGTATCAGTCATAGTGTCACTTCTATCACTTCTGATTGTGCTTATTTGAATCTTCTCTCTCTTTTCTTGGTTAATCTAGCTAGCACCATATCAATTTTCTTCTTCTTCTTTTTTTTTTTTTTTTTTTTTTTTTTTTTTTTTTTTTTTTTTTTTTTTTTTTTTTTTTTTTTTTTTTTTTTTTTTTTTTTTTTTTTTTTTTTGAGATAGAGTTTTGCTTTTTGTTTAGGCTGGAGTGCAGTGGTGCAATCTTGGCTCACTGCAACCTCTGCCCCCCAAGCTCAAGCAATTCCCATGCCTCAACCTCCTGAGTTGCTGGGATTACAGGTACCTGCCACCAGGCCCAGCTGATTTTTTTATATTTTAGTAGAGGCAGGGTTTCACCATCTTGCCCAAGCTTGTCTCCAACTCCTGAGCTCAGGTAACCCACCTGCCTTGGCCTCCCAAAGGGCTAGGATTACAGCATGAGCCACCGTGCCTGGCCTAGCATCACATCACTTTTTTTATCTTTTCAAAAAATAAAACAGGTTTGTTGAACTAATGTGGTGAGACAAAAAATAAAGAAGAGAAAATTTAAATAAATAAGCAAGAGTTCAAGAAATAGGAAATTATGTAAAGCAACCAAACTTATGAGTTGTAGGCATTGCTGAGAGAGAAAAGGAAAAGGTAAAATGATTGGAAACATATTTGAGGAAATAATCAGGAAAACTTCCCTGGCCTTGCTAGAGAGGTAATATCCAGATAAAAGAGGCTGAGGGAACACCTGGAAATATTTTGCAAGATGAACTTCATCAAACTATCCAGAGTTAACCTGAAGGAAAATATTCTGAAAGAAGCCAGAGAGAATTTTCAAATCACCTATAAAGGAAATCACATTAGACTAACAGCAGAGTTCTCAGAAGAAACTTTATAAGCCAGAAGGCACTGGAATCTCCTACTTGCTGTCTGTCTTCTGTTTAGTCTAGCCTATTGTTAAAGCTTTCAACTATAATCTGGCCCTTCAGTGTGTTTTTTATTTAAAAAGTTCCATTGTTTTTATTTAAAGATATCTGTACTTCACATTCTGCATTGTTCTGATATCTTTGTGTTGATTTTCAACTTTCTCTTGGGTCTCATTGAGCTTCCTCATAATCCATATTTTGAATTCATTATCTTTCATTTCAGAATTTTCATTTTGGTTAGGATACATTGCCAGAGAGCCAGGGTGTCCTTTGGTACTGTCAGAACATTCTGCTTTTTTTTTTTTTTTTCCTTCATGATGCCAAAGTTCTTATGATGATTTCTTCTCATCTGGGAAAGGTGTCACTTTTTATTTTTGAATTTACTTTAATTTATATGGAGTTTTACTCCCTTGAGAGTGTAACTATTGCATATATTGGGTAGGGGGCTTTGGCTTTATTTCTTTAGTCCTGTGCCCTTCTGTCAGGAGACTTTTTATTGGTTTGTGCAGTTTAACTTCCATGCCAGTAAGTGGCACTTATGAACAAGAGTCAGCTGTGGCAGAAGCAGATGGTGTGTTCTTGATCTTTGTGTACTGTGATTTCCTCCCTGTTGTTTCAGGTGATAGGCTGGTCTATGTAATGCCTAGGCTCTGAGTTGCCTGTTCAGCCCAGAGGGGAAAGCAAACCTAGGCAGAGCTGGACCACAAAGCTTACCCACTAACACCTCAATGATGAATGTGAACAGAAGTCTTTCTAGGAGTGTCTGGGGCAGCTCCTGGTGAAATGCTCGCAGGTCTCTGCAGCAACGGAGGAGCTGTTTCAGCTCTACTTCCTGTGTAGGTAGGAACATGATCTGTTTCCCTGTCATACCCCTGCCCCAGGGCTCATGACTCTCAGTTCAGACAGACAATGTCATCTATCTCCAGGTCATAAGGGAGCCAAGAGCCATTGAAAATGCCTGTCTTGTGGATCTTCATAGGAGCAACCTCAGGATTGGACCTCTTCCCTCAGCCCCATACAGACAGCTCTGTGGCTTGCCTGTTCTCTCATGCAGGACTACTGCTACTTTGTGTACACAGGGGAAGCAGCTTCACCTTTCAGCACATGAGGATGTGTTTCAGCTGTTGTAGTGTCAGCTGTCTGGGTCAGTGCAATCTTAGTCTCCAGAGTGGGTGATCAGGTGCTAATGGTGGGCTGGGCTAGCCATTTTCTGGATTCTAAGATCCCTATATGGTACTCTGGATGGCATGCATTAGTATTGGAGGAACTGGACCAGGAACAGGCTGGCATATGTGTCCTCAGGTACCCAGGGTTCAGGTACTGGCTGTGATAGAGAGGGGCAGGCTGGCTCCCACACAACTGGCAGAAGACTTAGGCAGGGGCAGGAAGAATGCTCAGGCAACTGCAGAATGCTAAAGCTACAGCAGTCCTAGGTCAGGCTGCAAGTATCTGTGGGCTGGGCTCTCAGAAAGGTGCCAGGCCACAGCTAAAATGATCAGATGGGAGCATTGTTTTTTATCTTCCTTTTTTTTTTGAGACAGAGTTTTGCTCTTGTTGCCCCAGGCTGGAGTGCAATGGTGTGGTCTCAGCTCACTGTAGCCTCTGCCTCCTGGGTTCAAGCAATTCTCCAGCCTCAGCCTGCAGAGTAGCTGGGATTACAGGCACCCACCACCACACCAGCTATTTTTTGTGCTATTAGTAGAGACAGGTTTTGCCATGTTGGCCAGGGTGGTCTTGAACTCCTGACCTCAAGTGATTTGCCTGCCTGAGTCTCCCAAAGTGTTGGGATTATAGGTGTAAGCCGCCACGCCCAGCCTGCCCTTTATTCTTAAAGGATGGTTTTTTGGGAGTAAGTATTTCTTTTGGCCTTTCTCTTTTTTCCAGTACATTATATCATCCAACTGTTTCTTGACCTGCAAGATTTCTGTTGAGAAATCCATTGATAGTCTTATGCATGCTCCCCCTCTATGGGACAAGATGTTTTTCTGTTGCTGCTTTCAAAATTCTCTTTGTAGTATAGGTCAGGGAATACAAAGATTCAGTTTGCAAAATGAATCAGTTCTGAAAATCTAATGTATGGCAATGTGAACATGGTTAACGATACAACTTCGTATACTTGAAATTTGGTAAAATAATAGATCTAGGCCGGGCGTGGTGGCTCACGTCTGTAATCCCAGCACTTTGGGAGGTTGAGGCAGGTGGATCATGAGGTCAAGAGATTGAAACCATCCTAGCCAACATGGTGAAACCCTGTCTATACTAAAAATACAAAAATTTGCTGGACGTGGTGGCACAAACCTGTAGTCCCAGCTATTCGGGAATCTGAGGAAGGAGAATTGCTCAAACCCAAGAGGCGGAGGATGCAGTGAGCAGAGATAGTGCCAGTGCACTCCATCCTGGGGACAGACCGAGACTCTGTCTAAAAAAAAGAAAAAAGAAAAAGACTAAATCTACATGTTCCCACCCCCCAAAAAAGCAAAGAAAATAACAATTATTTGAGGTAAGAAATATGATAATTTAATTGTGGCATCTTAATAAATATGATAAATAATTGTGGCAATTTTTTCACTATGTATATACATATCAAAACATTAAGCTGTACACCTTAAATATATACAATTTTATTTCTCAAATACATATTTATTACTCATTCACAGAGGGATATGAATGCTTAAAGGAAAGATAATCATTTAAAAAAAACTTCTCAATCCCCAAATTCTATCTTTGACATTTGAATTATAATTTTACCTATTTGAGTTTTAAATATTTGGCCTTCATGAATGTATATGTTAATTTCTCTCCCTAAATATGAGTTTTCAGCCATTGTTTCTCTAAATACTATTTCTGTCTCTTTCTCTCCTTTCTTCTATTGAGATTTCCATAATGTACACATTGGTTTGCTTGATGATTTTCCATAAGTTCCATAAGCTCAATTCACTGTTTCTATCTTTTTTTTTTTTTTTTTTTTTTTTAGAGACAGGGTTTCACCATGTTGGTCAGGCTGGTCTTGAACTCCTAACCTTGTGATCCACCCGCCTCAGCCTCCCAAAGTGCTGGGATTACAGGCATGAGCCACTGTGCCCAGCTTCACTGTTTCTATCCTTTTTTGCTTTTTTTCATCTAATTTTAATTTCAAATAATTTGTTTTAGAGTTTATTCATTCTTTTTTCTGCTTGATTGAGTCTTGCATTGAAGCTGTCCACTAAAATTCTCAGTGTAATTACTTGACTTTTTAGAGCCAGAATTTTTGTGTGTTTTTGTGTTTTTCATTTCTTTATTAAACTTCTAATTTTGTTCACATAGTTTTCCTAATTTCATTTTGTGCTTTATCTGTGCTTGCTTGACGCTTATTTAGCTTTTATAAAAAGACAATTATTTTGAATTTTTGCTTGATGCAGTGGCTCATGCCTGCAATCCCAGCACTTTGGGAGGCCAAGGCAGGTGGATCACTTGAGGTCAGAAGTTTGAGGCTAGTCTGGCCAACATGGTGAAACCCCGTCTCTACTAAAAATACAAAAACTAGCTGGGCCTGGTGGTGCATGCCTGTCATCCCGGCCACTCGGGAGGCTGAGGCAGGAGAGTCGCTCAAACCTGGAAAGTGGAGGTTGTAGGGAGCCAAGATCATGCCACTGCACTCCAGCCTGGGTGACAGAGCCAGACTGTGTCTGAAAAAAATAAACAAACATAATTTATTGGGACATATACAGTATTGCTTATTAATATATTTTATATTGTATATCCATTAATTATAATAGTTGTAGTCATTTTCAATATTTTTGTCTTTTAACTTTTATACCAGAGTTAAAAGTTATTTGCATGTTATTTCTTCAACATTCAGGGTAAAGATGGCTCAGGGTACAGATAGTGTGAGAAAAATGATGTCTACTAAAAATATTTTTTCTTGGCCGGGCGCGGTGGCTCACACCTGTAATCCCAGCACTTTAGGAGGCCGAGGCAGGTGGATCACGAAGTCAAGAGATCAAGACCACCCTGGCCAACATGGTGAAACCCATATGTACTAAAAATATGAAAATTAGCCAGATGTGGTGGTGCGCACCTGCAATCTCAGCTACTTGGGAGGCTGAGGCAGGAGAATCGCTTGAACCCCGGAGGAGGAGTTTGCAGTGAGCAGAGAACGCACCATTGCACTCCAGACAAGAGTGGAAACTTCGTCTCAAAAAAATAAAAAATCTTTTTGTGTGTGTTTGTTTCCCACAGCAGGATACTTGGTTTAGGCTCTGCTCAGTAGACACTTTCCAGTTGTGTGCACAGCCTGAGATTAATGCTTACAGGAACCAACTAGTGCATATTTACTGCCAAACCTTAAAACAAGACACAGGGTAGATCCCTGTCTAATTAAACAGTATTGTCATCTATGTCATTTTTTTTTTTTTTTTTTCCTGAGATGGAGTCTTACTCTGACACCCAGGCTGGAGTGCAATGGCACCATCTCGGCTCACCGCAACCTCCACCTTCTGGGTTCCAGCGATTCTCCTGCCCAGTCTCCTGAGTCACTCGGATTACAGGTGCCTGTCACCGTACCTGACTAATTTTGTACTTTTAGTAGAGATGTGGTTTCACCATGTTGGTCAGGCTGGTCTCAAACCCCTGACCTCATGATCTGCCCACCTTGGCCTCCAAGAGTGCTGGAATTACAGGCATGAACCACCATGCCTGGCCCTGTCATTTTTGTAACAGGAGTGAGAGTACTGGAGTAAGCTATACTGTATTACTCCCACTTCTGTTATTAATTTACATCATTCTTGTTCTCTAGGGACTATTACCCTTTGCTGTGGTTGGCAGTACGGATAAAGTGAAAGTTGGAAAAAGGATGGTCAGAGGCCGTCACTATCCTTGGGGAGTTTTGCAAGGTAAATATGAAAGAGGGCAGTCTTTGCAATGATTAAGTTAAATATAAGTGTATCATTCATAGTCTCAAAATAACATTTTCACTTGAGCTAATATTGGTAACTCTTTCTAATCTGTAAGTTAATACTTACTAATGAGGAACACAGACTCTGTTTATTTAAACTAATGCTTACTTTGACTGTGATTCATTGTGATAGAAGTTTGCTGAATGCTGCTTTAAGCCAAAATCTACAGAGGCTGGGAAGGGCTTCTTTGTTTACCCCAATGCGCCATGAGCATATTACCTGTCTCTGTACAAACCATAACATTCAGAATGCTGGAAAGCACGTTAAACAAAATTGAAGCAAATATACTAGTGTTTAGACATGTTACATAAACTCATTACTACCTAATACATAAGCCATTTTAAACTGGTCGCTAGAAAAAAGAATGATAAACTTCTTCAAACAAGAAAGTACAATTTACCTTTGGCTAAAGATTATACCTTTGACATTTCTATTATTATTCACCATCATAATGAGTTAAAATATTGTGGTAAGCAGTAATTTATTATCTTGTTCGTATACTTGTGGTACTAATTATTGGGGAATAGAAGATTTACTTGTTCTGGTTTCCAAATGATGTTGTTTGTTTTTTCGAGACAGAGTTTCGCTCTTGTCGCCCGGGCTGGGGTGCAGTGGCGCAATCTTGGCTCACTGCAACCTCCGCCTCCGAGTTCAAATCATTCTCCTGCCTCAGCCTCCTGAGTAGCTGGGATTACATGTGCCTGCCACCACAGCTAATTTTTGTATTTTTAGTAGAGACGGGATCTCACCACATTTGTCAGGCTAGTCGCAAACTCCTGACCTCAGGTGGTCCACCTGCCTCGGTCTCCCAAAGTGTTCGGATTGCAGCCGTGAGCCACTGCGCCCAGCCCCAAATGGTGTTTTAAAAAACTGACATATTAGAAAATTTAAAATTTGTTAAACTACTTAAAACTTAATGTTTTAATAGTTATTATATTAGGTTGTATAACATGTTAGTATATGTTATAAAATATGTATCTATATGTTGATGTAAAAAATTTGGTCGCAGTATCAATCACAATAAACCATATATTATGGTCAATCCTCTGGACATGATAAACACAGGAGAGAGGCATGCAAAATATTTTTCATTAATTAGTTAATCTTAATTGACAAAATTGTATGTATTTATCATGTACAGCATGATGTTTTGAAATACATACACATGTGGAATGACTGAATTGATATAATTAGCATATGTTATCTCAATTATTTTGTGATGAAAACAATATCTTAGCAATTTTCCAGAATATAAAATATTGTTATTAACATAGTCACTATGTTGTACAATAGATCTCTTTAACTTGTTCTTATCTGTCTAAAATTTTGTATCTTTTGACCAACATCTCTCTTACCATACCCTCTACCTAACTCATGTAACCACCATTCTCTTCTGTTTCTACAAGCTTAACTTTTTTTTTTTTTTGTGATGGAGTCTTGCTTTGTCACCAGGCTGGAGTGCAGTGGTGCAATCTCCACACACTGCAAACTCCGCCTCCTGGGTTTAAGTGACTCTCCTGCCTCAGCCTCCTGAGTAGCTGGGACTACAGGTGCACGCACCCACACCCGGCTAATTTTTTGTATTTTTGGTAGAGACGGGGTTTCATCGTGTTGGCCAGGATAGTCTCAATTTCCTGACCTCGTGATCCACCTGCCTCAGGCTCCCAAAGTGCAGGGATTACAGGTGTGAGCCACCGTGGCCAGCCAAGTTTAACTTTTAAAGATTTGAGGTTATTAGTGAGATCATTTGCTATTTGTCTTTCTGTGCTTGGCTTATTTACCTAGTGCAAACTCCTCCAGTTCCATCCAGGTTGCTGCAAATGATAGGAATTCCTCATTTTCGAGGCTGAATATATTCCATTGCATATATACGCCACACCTTTTTTCTTCATGCATCCATTCACGGACACTTAGATTGCTTCCACATCTTGGCTCTTGTGAATAGTGATAGTGTAGGTATCTCTCCGACATACTGACTTCATTTTTGGGAGGTATATACCCAGTAGTGAGATTGCTGGATCATATGGTAGTTTGATTTTTAATTTTTTGAAGAAACTCCGTACTGTTTTCATAATGGCTGTACTAATTTACATTCCCACCAACAGTGTACAAGGGTTCCTTTATTTCACGTCCTCACCAGCACTTGTTTGTCTTGATAACAGGCATTTTAGCATGGGTCAAGTAACAGCTTATTGTGCTTTTATTTTTATTTTTGAGATGGATTTTAGCTCTTGTTGCCCAGGCTGGAGTGCAATGGCATGATCTCAGCTCCCTGCAACCTCCACTTCCCGGATTCAAGCAATTCTCCTGCCTCAGCCTCCTGAGTAGCTGGGATTGTAGGTGTGCACCACCATGCCTGGCTCATTCTCTTGTATTTTTATTAGAGACAGGGTTTTGCCATGTTAGTCAGGCTAGTCTCGAACTCCTGGCCTCAGATGATCTGCTTGCCTTGGCCTCCCAAAATGCTAGAATTACAGGCATGACCCACCACGCTTGGCCTGTGTTTTTTAATTTTTAATTTTCATGGATACATAGTAGGTGTATACATTTACAGGGAACATGAGATATTTTCATACTGGCACTCAGTGTGTAGTAATCACATCAGGGTAAATAGAGTATCTGTCAGCTCAAGCATTTATCCTTTCTTTGTGTCACAAACAGTCCACTTACACTGTTTTAGTTATTCCAAAATGTATAATAAATTATTGTTGACTGCAGTCACTCTTTTGTGTACTGTCATATTCATTCTATGTGACTATATATTTGTACCCATCAACCATCCACACTTTTCTCCCACCCCAATCGTTTCCTAGCTTCTGGTAATCAGCATTCTACTCTATCCCCATGGGTTCAATTGTTTTAATTTTTAGCTTACAAAGAGTGAGAACATGTGAAGTTTGTCTTTCTGTGTCTTGCTTATTTCACTTAACATAATGTCCTTGGTTCCATCCATGTTGCAAATGACAGGATCTCATTATTTTTTATG
This sequence comes from Alouatta palliata, assembly GCA_004027835.1. Classification (NCBI taxonomy): domain Eukaryota; kingdom Metazoa; phylum Chordata; class Mammalia; order Primates; family Atelidae; genus Alouatta; species Alouatta palliata. Next base: position 22,835 of record PVKV010015412.1, read on the forward strand.
GCTGAATAGTCCTCCCTTGTGCATATGTACCACATTTACTTTGTCCTTTCATCTGATGATGGATGCTTAGGTTGCTTCCAAATCTTGGCTATTGTGAATAGTGCTGTAACAAACATGGATGTGGAGCTATCTCTTTGATAAACTACTTTCCTTCCTTCTGGGTATATACTTACTAGTGGGATTGCTGGATCACATGGTAGTACTATTTTTAGTTTTTTGAGGAAACTCCATACTGTTTTCCACAGTGACTGTGCTGATTGACATTCCTCCTAACAGTGTGCAAGGATCCCTTCTCCCCAAATCCTCACCAGCATTTGTTATTACTTGTCTTTCCGATAAAAGCTTTTCTCACTGGGGTGAGATGATATTTCATTGTAGTTTTTATTTGCCTTTCTCTGGTAATCAGTAATGTTAAGCACCTTTTTCTTTTTTCTTTTTTTTTTTGAGACAGAGTCTCACTCTGTCACCAAGTGCTAGGCTGGAGTGCAGTGGCTCAATCTCGGCTCACTGCAACCTCTGCCTCCCAAGTTCAAGCAATTCTCCTGCCTCAGCCTCCCGAGTAGCTGGGACTACAGGTGCACGCCACCATGCCCAGCTAATTTTTGTATTTTTAGTAGAGATGGGGTTTCATCACGTTAGCCAGGCTGGTCTCGATCTTTTGACTTGTGACCTGCCTGCCTTGGCCTCCCAAAGTGCTGGGATTACAGGTGTGAGCCACGCACCCAGCCAGCACCTTTTTCAATTGCCTGTTTGCCATTTTAAAAAACCCACAATAAGCGGTTACTTCACACATGTTAAAACAACTATTATCAGTAAGACAAAAGAAGATGTTTGTATGTCTTCTTTGGAGAAATGTCTATTCAGATCCTTTGCCCATTTTAAATTGGATTATTAGATTTTTTCCTATTGAGTGAACTTTTATATACATTCTGGTTATTAATCTCTTGTCAGATAGTTTGCAAATGTTTTCTCATTGTGCAGGTTGTCTCTTCACTTTGTTGACTGTTTCCTTTGTTGTGCAGAAGCTTTTTAACTGGATCTGGTCCCATTTGTCTATTTTGCTTTGGTTGCCTGTGCTTGTGAGGTATTAATAAATGTCATAAAGAGTTTCCCTAATGTTTTTTGTAGTAGTTTCATAGTTTGAGGTCGTACATTTAAATCTTTAATCTATTTTGATTTGAGTTTGTGATGAAAGACAAAGTCTAGTTTCTTTCTTCTGCATGTGGATACCCAGTTTTCCCAGCACCATTTATTGAAGAGCTTATCCTTTCCCCAAAGGAAATTGTCAAACTACTTTTCACAATGGCTGAAGTAACTTATATTCCCACCAGCAGTGTATATACGTTCCCACGAGAAAAGAGAATTCTTAAACATCACTGGTGGGAATTTAAGTTGGTACAGCCATTTTGGGAAATAATATGAAGGTTCCTCGAAAACTAAAAATAGTATTACTGTGTGATTCAGCAATACCACTTCTGGGCTTGTACCCTGGTGGAATGAAATTGATCTGTCAAAAGACATCTGCACTCACAGTTTTATTTCAATCTTTAAAAATATATTAAGACTTATTTTGTGGCCTGACATATAATCTATCCTGAAGCATGTCTTGTGTTTATTTCGAGAAAGATGCATATTATATTGCTGTTGGATGAAATATTCCACATATGTCCGTTAGGTCTATTTGCTCTAAAGTGTAATTTAAATCTGACACTTCTTGCTGATTTTCTGTCTGGATAATCTATCCATTTCTGAAAGTAGGGTATGTAAGTCCCTTACTATTATTGTACCACAGTCTATCTCCCCTCAGGTCTACTATTATATGCCTTATATATTCAGAAGCTCTGATATTGGGTGCATACATAATATTTACAATCGTTATTTTATTTATTTATT
>PVKV010015412.1:32978-54257 GCA_004027835.1 Alouatta palliata
CATACATGTGCATGTGTCTTTATAATAGAACGATTTATAGTTCTTTGGGTATATACCCAGTAATGAGATTGCTGGGTCAAATGGAATTTCTATTTCTAGATCCTCGAGAAATCGCCACACTGTCTTCCACAATGGTTGAACTAATTTACACTCCCACCAACTGTGTAAGAGTGTTCCTATTTCTCCACATCCGCTCCAGCATCTGTTGTCTCCCGATTTTTTATCGCCATTCTAACTGGCGTGAGATGGTATCTCAGTGTGGTTTTGATTTGCATTTCTCTAATGACCAGTGATGATGAGCTTTTTTTCATATGTTTGTTGGCCTCATATATGTCTTCTTTTGAAAAGTGTGTGTTCATATTAGCCCTTTGTCAGATGGGTAGATTGCAAAAATTTTTTTGTCAGTCTGTGTCTTTTGATTGGGGCGTTCAGGCCATTTACATTCAATGTTAATATTGTTATGTGTGATTTTGATCCTGCCATTTTGTTACTGGCTGGTTTTCTTTCTCATTAGTTGACTCATTTTCTTCATTGCATTTTTGGTCTTTGCCAACTGGTTTGCTTTGGCTGTGACTAGTACTTTTCTTTTCTTCTTTTCTTTGTCCTCTGACTGGATAATTTCAGAAGATCTATATTCAAGTTTACAGAGTCTCTCTCCTATTAAAGTTTACTATTGTGTTATATCACCCAGTCTGGTCTTGAAACCCTGGGCTCAAATGATCCACCCACCTTGGCCTCCCAAAGTGCTGAGATTATAAGCATGAACCACTTTACCCAGTCAGTTCCTGTACTTTGGGAAACTGAGGTGGGAGGATCACTTGAGCTCAGGAATTTGAGACCAGTCCAGGCAACACAGTAGGACCATGTCTCTATATTAAAAAAAAAAAAAAAAAAAAAAAAAAGTCTGGGAGGCCAAGGTAAAAGGATCACATGAGGTCAGGAGTTTGAGACCAGCTTGGCCAACATGGTGGAACCCCATCTTTACTACAAATACAAAAATTAGCTGGGCATGGTACTGCACACTTGTAGTTTCAGCTACTCAGGAGGCTGAGGCAGGAGAATCACTCAAACCAAGGAGGTGGTGGTTGCACTGAGCTGAGATTGTGCCACTGCACTGCAGCCTGGGCAACAGAGTAAGACTCCATCTCAAAAAAGAATAAAGAAAAAAAGAAAAGAAAAATTCCATATCTAGGTGTTTGCTCATGAGTGTTTAAGATCGTTATTAAGATCATGCTGTACTCTGATGATGGGGGTTTGTTTGATAATGCAACAAAAGTATAATTTTTGGGTGTTCAGCCACACTGTGCTCTGATGTCACAACTGCACATTGGTTTCACAGCTGCAGGACAAGTTTGAGCATCTTAAAGTGATTCAACAGGAGGAGATAAAGAAGCTCGAAGAAGGGAAAAAAAAGCTGGAGGGAGAAATAATAGAATTTTATAAAATGAAGGCTGCCTCTGAAGCACTGCAGGCTCAGCTGAGCACCAGTACAAAGAAAGACAAAGATCGCAAGAAATAATCATTTTCTTACTATTCTGTCTGTCTGACAGCCCTATCATTGTACATCCCATCTTCCTGTGAGATTGCCTTTGTAGCATTTAACTGTGATTGCAGCTCTCATTTTAAAAATCGGTTTGCTTATTGTGTATTTTTCCCAACTAAAGTGTGAACTCCTAGCTGAGTACAGTGGCTCACGCCTATAATCCCAGCACTTTGGGAGGCCAAGGTGGGCCGATCACCTGAGGTCAAGAGTTCGAGAATAGCCCGGCCAACTTGGCGAAACCCCATCTCTACTAAAAATATAAAAATTAGCTGGGCGTGCTGGTGCGCACCTGTACTCCCAGCTACTTGGGAAGCTGAGGCAGGAGGATGGCTTGTACCCGGCAGGCAGAAGTTGCAGTGAGCAGAGATTGTGCCACTGCACTCCAGCCTGGGTGACAGAGAGCTATGAACCACCACACCTGGTATGAGCCACCATGCCCAGCTGACAATGACTTTTATACATATTGTTAAATCATCTTACAGATTTTATAATTGGGAAGAAAAAAGTTTTACTGAATGATCTTTTAATAGAAACTATACAAGAACCAGAATCTTTGCTTTGTTCATTTATGTATCAATTCCTAGGCCGAGAACAATGTCTGTCACATAGCAGCAATTATTTGTTGAATAAATGGACCCAGTGATAGTATGTTAGCTATACTATATGCATAAATTAAAAATGTAGATTATTGACTTTCAAAAGATAATGTAACTTCTTACTGCTTTTGAACATGTTGAGTTATATTGCTGAGGAACTTTTATCTTCTCATTTTTTCATCTCAGTCGAATGTTATTAAAATTGAAATCACCAATATTATTCCATATCTAAAAATAACATCTACTTTGTAAACATTATCACTTTGCTGCATTTAGAATAGACATTTTAGGTAATAATGGTATAATCCATGGGGATTTTAAGGGCACAGAAGGATTCATGCTAACAAAATTTTGTTTTCTATTTTCCCAAAGCTAGAAAACATATTATATGATAGTATAAGGCACATTTTAACTCTTTTCATAATTTTTTTCTTAAAAAATTAACGTTTGTTTCCCATATAACTTTTAAATTTATAAATAAATAGTTGTTTGTCTCTTTCAGCTCCAGTTTTATGTGAAATAAGAGTTTCCAGATTTATGTAGCATGGAAAGTTTTAATAAGTCAGAGTTCCTCATTTTTGCCAGGCATTTTCTCAATTATTTACTTCTTTTATCTCTTGTTGATTTTTTTGTAGTGATGATTTGTTTCTATTCTCATTTCCTTTTCTGTATATTCGACGCATATTTAGGTTTTGGTTACTATGAGAATTACGAGTAGCATCCTAGAGTTATAATATTCTAATCTGAATTTATTTCAACTTAACTTTAATCACACCAAAATTCTGCAGCTATATAGCTCTACTCTTTTTATGTTATTGATGTAACAAATTATGTCTTTATTCATTGTATGCCACCTAACAGATTTATAGCTACATTTTATGCCTTTGTCTTTTAAATCCTGAAGAAAATAAAAAGCGGAGTTACAAACCATAATTACAACAATACTGTTTTTATGTTTCTTTATGTATTTACCTTTACCAGAGGGCTTTATATATTCATATAGCTGGCTTATTTATTTATATAGTTAATGCCTAGAGTTCATTTATTTCAACCTGAAGGATCTCCTTTAACACTTCTTGTATGGCAAATTTAGAGAGAAGTTTTTTTTTCACCTTAAAAAAATCTGTAAATGTCTTAATTTCTCCCTCATTTTTGAAGGACAAGTTTTCCCACTACAGATTTCCCAGCTGACAGGTTTCTTCATTATTTCAGATGTGTGACACACTGCCGCCGGCCTTCAAGGTTCCTGCTGAGAGTTCAGCTGCTAGAGTCATCCGAATCCCTTGTCTGCGAGAGTCGCTCTTCTCTCTCAGCTTTCAAGATTCTCACTTTTTTTTTTTTTTTTGAGATAGAGTCTTGCTCTGTCACCCAGGCTGGAGTGCAGTGATGTGAGCCCAGCTCACTGCAACCTCTGTCTCGTGGGTTCAATTGATTCTGTCATTGCAGCCTCCCAAGTAGCTGGGGCTACAGGTATGTGCCACCACACCCAGTTTATTTCTTTGTATTTTTAGCACAAATACAAAGGGGTTTTGCCATGTTGCCCGGGCTGGTGTCAAACTCCTGGCCTCAAGCAATCTGCCTGCTTCAGCCTCCTGAAATGATGGAAATACAGGCATGAGCGACAGGCCCCGCCCTGCCTTGTCTTTTGACAGTTTGGCTTTAATGTATCTCAATGTGGGCCTCCTCCTGTTTATCCTACTAAGACTTTGTTGAGTTTTCCGGATTCATAAATAATCTTGATCGCTTAGCTGCAGATGTATCTGGGTAGGACATCTCTTTTCTCTCACTGTGCACGGTGAGGGTTGCTGGAGCACTTTGTAAGCGAATTCCCCTAGTGCTTTGGACTGACAACCCTGGGACTTAGTATTTACTTCTTTGGAATGTTTATTGGTCCCATCTCGGGACAGTTTGGGGCACTCCCTTGTGGGAATCTCCGTGCAGCCACTTTTGGGGTGACTCCAGCCAAGGGTTTGACAGGAGGAAACAGTTGGCATACCCGGTAGGATTCCAAAGAAATGGGCTGGGGAAAGAGGAGACCACCGGGACATCTGGGATGGCGGTGAGGGTCTGTGTGGGCTTCCCTGTGGCCTGCTGGCGTGGTGCCTGCAGGATCCCCTGGCACGACAGATGCTCCAAAAGGCCCAGCAGGCTTGACTGGCTGGGCGGAGGACTGAAAATGGCAAACAGTGGGAAGGAAGCCCGGCGGCTGGTGGTGGGGACAGACTGGCCTCTGTTGTGAGCTGCCCACCTGGCCACAGAGGCTCAGCTGCCTTCTGAAAGCAAGTACACCAAGCAGAGAAAGAATTACAGCCGGAAAATGACACGCACTCCTCTGCCACTCTCCTACTCACACGGTAGGAAAAATGGAAGAGGGGGACCTGCCAAGAGGTGCTCAGGAAGCCCACGGCTTCAGTCCTGGCACCAGGGCAGCTTTGGGTGGCGACAGCAGCATCTCCCAGTGGTGGAGAAATGGGAAGAAGAGGAAAAAGAGGCAGTGCTGTGTACCCTGAGCTGGCTTCAAACTTGCTGGTGGCTCTGGGTGGCTGGGGGCAGTAGCAGCAGCTCAGTCAGGCCATGCCAGGTAGGGCTGGGGTGTGTAGCAGCACTGCCACGGTGTGGATGGCAGGTCAGCCAGGTGCCGTGGAGCGGGAGGGTGATGGTGGCACTCATGGCCCAATGTGTCTTCACTGCCTGATAAAAAGGGGCACATTGGGACTGCCGCACTAAAGAAAAAGAATCATGACCTCAGGCAAAAGTCTAGTGACACAAGTACAAGTCCTCCAAACAGGCAACCCCAGGGAGACTGTGGATTAGAAGTTTCTGTGACTGAGGGGGGACTGCTTTGGATCCTCTGGCAATGTAACCAATGAATGCTCATTGGCTTCTGGTCACCATTGTTCAGGGGGTTGACCAACACTCTACACTGTTGGGAAGACAGTTCCTTGCAGCTTACAGACCCTCTTCCAAACACAGGCTCTCACTGCAGATATACCAATGGAGGCAGAAACAGCTTACCCTATAAAGGGGTGGATGGATGGCCTGTTTGCCTACATCATCAGCCAGAGCACAACACGGCACTCTGGTCAGCTAACACGCACATCTCCAGCAGAGAGGGCACTTTATATCTAGCTGTCTGTCTATAGAACTATAGGCCCTGCTGGGACCGCTACAGTATACTGTACTTTTAATTAATTAATTAAGTTATTTTGAGACAGAGTCTCTCTGTTGCTCAGGTTGGAGTGCACTGGTGCAATCTCAGCTCACTGCAACCTCTGCGTCCCAGGTTCAAGCGATTACTGTGGCTCAGCCTCCTGTGCAGCTGGGACTACAGGCTTGCGCCACCACGCCTGGCTAATCTCTGCATTTTTAATAGAGACAGGGTTTCGCCATGTTGACCAGGCTAGTCTTGAACGCCTGACCTCAAGTGATCCAGCCGCCTCAGCCTCCCGAAGTGTTAGTATTATGGGCTTGAGCCACCGTACCCGGCCTCTCCACAATACACTTTAGATTTAAAATCAGTCTCAACAGCGCTCTCAGAGAAACCCCGTGAAATAAGAAAAAGATGGCAACTTGCCTGAGGAAGTTTGATACACTGATGGTTCCGGCATGTGTCGGCCCTCAGGTAGACTGCCTTAGCCATTCAGCCATCCGCCGATACCACGGGGAGAATCTGGCGTTGCAGCCCACGGGCAGAGTTATAATCTGTTTAGTATCTGAAAGAGCCACACTCATAAACTCTGCGCACTTGTTCCTGGGCTGGTATGAAACTCTTGATACTGTGAATAACTCAGTGGTAAATGATCAATACTCCACAAATGGAAGGCTATTGTAGAGGGTCATGTTCCTATTGTCCCAGCTACTTGGGAGGCTGAGGTGGGAAGATCGCTTGAGCCCAGAGGGTTGAGGCTGCAGTGAGCCATGATCACACCACTGCACTACAGCCTGAGACCCCATCTCAAAAAATATATAAATAAAAATTAGCCAGGCACAGTGGCACCTGCCTGTAATCCCAGCAACTCAGGAGGCTGAGGCAGGAGAATCACAGGAGGTGGGTGTTGCAGTAGGCTGAGATCATGCCACTGCACTCCAGCCTGGACAACAGAGCAAGACTCTCTCTCTCAAAAAAAAAAAAAAAAAATCAGGGTGTACCATGTGGAACTGGGCATAAGGCAGTGTCTGATCTTTTTCATACCGGCATGGCTTGCCCCAGGCAAGCCAACTTTCCTCCCATAACAAGGGCCTCATTCAAGACACATACAGCTTCTGTTAAAAGCACAGCTCAATTTCTCAGTAAGGGGAGTTCTGTCAAAAGCTTAGTTTGTTCCGTTAAGAGATCATTTTTTTGCTCTATTGGTCCTGCTCCCTATGGGCTGCAAAACATAAAATTGCCATTACTGCCTCCTTTTAGGCCCAATCTTGGATTAGGGAGCCTGTGAAGTGTGTTTCTGCATCATTAGTGACTGTGCTTTGGGTACCATACATTAGATGCAAGGTCCTGTAGAGATGGCGTCTTCCCTGTTGCCCAGGCTGCTTTCCAACTCCTGAGCTCAAGCAGCCCTCCCACCTAAGCCTCCCAAAGTGCTGGGATTAGAGGCATGCACCACTTCACCTGCCCTCCCCGAATCTTTTGTCCCATAATGTCTCGGCGGGGAACCCTGAGATGAGATCTAGGGTGAAAAATGCCACAGGGCTGGGTTGCTTTCCTTCTTTCCCTGAGGCCACCACCTTAGTGGACCCAATTCCCACTTGGCTTTCTGATGAAGGACCCTGGGAGACGCACTGGCAGTGAGCAGACCATGCTCCCCTACTGATGGGTACCAGACTGATAATAGTCTGGTGGATTTCACCCAGCCCTCTGACTGGAGTCTATGACTCCTTCCACACTGCAGTGAAGTTTCAGTATAGCCCTTCAAGAAATATTTCAGCCGGGCGTGGTGGCTCACGCCTGTAATCCCAGCACTTTGGGAGGCCGAGGCGGGTGGATCACGAGGTCAAGAGATCGAGACCATCCTGGTCAACATGGTGAAACCCCGTCTCTACTAAAAATACAAAAATCAGCTGGGCGTGGTGGCACGTGCCTGTAGTCCCAGCTACTCGGGAGGCTGAGGCAGGAGAATTGCTTGAACCCAGGAGGTGGAGGTGGAGGTTGCGGTGAGCCGAGATCGCGCCATTGCACTCCAGCCTGGGCAACAAGAGCGAAACTCCATCTCAAAAAAGAAAAAAAGAAATATTTCAAAAGCTATTGATATTATTGAGCTGGACACAGTGGTTCATACCTGTAATCCCAGCACTTTGAGAGGCTGAGGTGGGTGGATCACTTGAGGTTAGGAGTTTGAGATCAGGCTGGCCAACATGGTGAAACTCAGTCTCTACTAAAAATATAAAAATTAGCTGGGTGTGGTGGCATCTGTAATCCCAGCTACTCAGGGGGCTGAGGCAAGAGAATTGCTTGAACCTGGGAGGCAGAGATTGTGCCACTGCACTCCAGCCTGAGTGACAGAGGGAGACTCTGTCTCAAAACAAAACAAAACAAAACAAAACCAAGATTATTGCAGACTGGGAGTCTAATACAAGTTTTATTATAGACGAGGGTAGGAGGCCCCTCTATGTGCTCCTAACACATTTTTGTCTTTTCTCTGTTAACTTGGGCTGTCTTCTTGTTATATCATATCCACTAGTGCTTGGATATCTTTGGAGAATTTTTTCCTGGCCTGGGACCATCACACTGCCATATACAAAGTCAGTCTGACACCTGGGTGTGCAGCCTTATGCCCCTGAGTAGCCAGGGAGAAGTTCCCTGGTGGACTGAACTGCTACTGAGTAGGACTGGATCTCTGCACAAACCTGGATAACTTAACTATGCATGGAAGTAGGTGACCTAGATACCTCTGACATCAGTTGTTTCATGGACTCCACAGTCATGGGGCTGGGTAAAATTCCCCAGACTAGTATCACTCTGGTGCCCATTAATAAGGGGGTATGGCTTGCCGAATGCTAATGCATGTCTCAGGGTCCTTCATCAGCACACTAGACAAAGACTTTAAATAAATTTTTTAGGCTGGGCACAGTGGCTCATGCCTGTAATCCCAGCATTTTGGGAGGCCAAGGCGAGCAGATCACTTGTGGTCAGGAGATCGAGACCAGCCTGGTCAACATGGTGAAACCCAGTCTCTACTAAAAACACAAAAATTATCCTGGTGTGGTGGTGTGTATCTGTAATCTCATCTACTTGAGAGACTGAGGCAGGAGAATCCCTTGAACTCAGGAAGCAGAGGTTGCAGTGAGCCAAGATTGCACCATTGCACTCCAGCCTGGATGTTGCAGTGAGACTCCTTCTCAAGAAAAAAACTAAATTGTTTGCAATACGCTCAAAGAGGTATTCACAAAAAGAAAAACACAGAAGCAACCTAGGTGCCCACCAACAGTGTATTGGATAAAGAAATGGTGGTACATATACACCACGGAATACTATGCAGCCAGAAAAAAGAACAAAGTCATGTCCTTTGCAGCAACATGGATTCAGCTGGAGGCCATTATCCTAAGTGAATTAACACAGAATCAGAAAGCCAAATACTACATGTTCTTACTTATAAGTGGAAGCTAAGCATTGCATATACATGGACATAAAGATGGGAACAACAGACATTGGGGACTCCTAAAGTGCAGAGAGAGTGGGAAGGGAAAAGGCTGAAAAATTACATATTGCATATGATCCTCACTACTTGACAAGATTATTTGTATTCCAAACTTCAGCATGACACAGTATACCCATGTAACAAACCTACACATGGACTCCTTGAACCTAAAATAAAAATTGAAATTATAAAAAATAGAAAAATAAAACAATGTTGATGTAAGATGACCTTTGTTCCATTAAAAAAAGGCACAAAGAGCCAAAGAAAAATGGACAAAGAACTTACAGAAAACCAAAAAAAAAAAAAAAAAGGAACAAAATTATTTCACTTCAGATTATACTACAAAGGTATATAAACCAAAACAGCATGGTATAGGCATAAAAACAGACAGTGTAGTTAAATGGAACAGAACAGAGACCCTAGAAATAAATCCACACATTTAAAGTCAATTCATTTTAGACAAAGCTTCCCAGAGCATGCAATGGGGGGGAATACAGTCTCTTCAATAAATGGTGGTTTGAAAACTGGATATCCACATGCAGAGGAATGAACTGAGATCATGCCACTGCACTCCAGCCTGGGCAACACAGCCCGACTCTGTGTCTCTGTTTCTTTGTCTCTGTCTCTGTCTGTCTCTGTCTCTCTGTCTCTGTCTCCTCCCTCTCTCTCTCTCTCTCTCTCTCTATATATATATATGTATATACACACACACACACACACACACGCACATATGTATATATATGATCAGTCTGTGCACAGGCAGGAAGAGGCTTTTGCAGTGTCACAGCCTCAGCAGGCAGGGATGGAATTTGATTCCCTCTCATGCTCCTGTCCACACATTGGGGATATTCAGTTAGGTTAGACAATGCCGTTTGCTTCTAGCCTGCAGCATAGCCCAAGGCCATAGGAGTCACTAACCCAGTGGCTCAACACCAAACCTCTATACTGTTTGGTGATGGCTGTGGTGTGGAATGTCCCTCCAGATTTCCCAAACCACAGCTTTGTGGTTCACCTGTTCTCTGCAGCATCAATGATCTGACTCAATGCAGAGAAGGGTAAGTGCCCACACTTCACGTAAACTAGGGCCCAAGGTCCATGTCATTAGTGAGGTTGCAGCTGCCACTCACAGCCCAAGAGAAGCAGCCCTCTGGCCCATCAGTGCCAGTTTCCCATGGCAGCAATTGTGGCTGGGACTGCAGTGGTGTGTGGAGGGAAATGCCTTCCTCTGTATGCCGGGGCTGCAGCGGAGAGGCTGCTCAGCTGGTGGGAATGGGACTCTACTCCTTCCTTGAAGCTCAAAGAACAAAGTTTGTGTCACTGCTGGATGAGGAGCCACTCCTATACCCCAAGCAGGGAGCTCTGAGGCTCTGAAAAGAGTTTGCTTTGGATTTCTTTGTCTCAGTGGCTACCCCCTTGTTGCACTGCTTGATAAACAGTCACATTTAAACAGCAAAACAAGCAAACTAAATTGAGTAGCACATCAACATTTTTTCATCACTATCAAGTAGGCTTTATTCCTGGGGTGCAAGTTTGGTCCAACATATGCAAATCAATAAATATGATTCAGCATATGAACAGAATTAAAAACAGAAACCACATGATCATCTCAATAAATGTAAACAATGCTTTTGATAAAATCCAACAGCACTTCATGATAAAAAAAAAACCCTAAGTAAACTAGGCATCAAGGGAAATACCTCAAAATAATAAGAGCTATCTATGACAACCCCACAGCCAAGATCATGCTGAGTAGACAAAAGCTGAAAACATTCCCTTTAGGAACAGGAACAAGACAAGTATGCTCACTCTCACCACTCCTATTCATCATAACACTGGAAGTCTTAGAGCAATCGGGCAAGAGAAAGAAATAAAAGCCATCCAAATAGGAAAGGAAAAGTCAAATCATCTCTGTTTGCTCATGATATGATTTTATAACTAGAAAACTAAAGACTCTACCAAAAGACTTCTAGATCTGATAAACAGCTTTGGAAAAGAGTCAGGGTACAAAATTAGTGTGCAAAAATCAGTAGCATTTCTATACCATAATAACATTCAAGCCAAGAGCTAAACCAAGAACATAATCCCAAGGCTTGGTACGGTGTCTCACAGTTTGAAAGGCCAAGGTCGGAGAATTGCCAGAGGCCAGGAAGTTGAGACTGGTCTGGGCAACATGGCAAGACCCTGTCTCTACAAAAATATAAAAAAATTAGCCAAGCATGATAGCATGTGCCTGTGGTCTCAGCTACTTGGGAGGCTGAGGTGGGAGGATTACTTGAGCCTGGGAGGTCGAGGTTGCAGTGAGCCATGTTTGCACCACTGCACTCCAGCCTGAGTGACAGGGCAAGATTGCATCTCAAAAAAAAAGGAGAACACAATCCCATTTACGAGAGCCAGTAACTAGGAATACATCTAACCAAGTCAATGAAAAATTTCTACAAAAACTACAAAGCACTGCTAAAAGAAATCAGAGATAACACAAACAAATGGAAAAACACTCCAAGCTCATGGATTTAAATGATTAATATTGTTAAGTGGCCATATTGCCCAAAAGCATTTTAAAGATTCAATGCTATTTCAATCAAACTATCAGTGTCATTTTCTTTACAGAATTAGAAAAAAGTGACCAGGTGTGGTGGCTCACGCCTGTAATCCAGCACTCTGGGAGGCTGAGGTGGGTGGATCACGAGGTCAGGAGTTCGAGACCAGCCTGACCAAAATGGTGAAACCCCATCTCTACTTTAAAAAAAAAAAAAGCTATTCTAAATTTTATGGAAAACAAACAAAAAAACCAGAATAGCCAAAGAAATCCTAAGCAAAAAGAACAAAGCCAGAGGCATCACATTACCCACTTTCAAGCTATACTACAGGGCTACAATATCCAAAATATCATAGTACTGATACAAAAGCAGACACATGGCTGGGCGTGGTGGCTCACGCCTGTAATCTCAGCACTTTGGAGGCTGAGGTGGGTGGTTCATCTGAGGTCAGGAGTTCGAGATCAGCCTGGCCAACGTGGTAAAACCCCATCTTTACTGAAAATACAAAAATTAGCCAGGTGTGGTGGTGGGCACCTGTAATCCCCGCTACTTGGGAGGCTGAGGCAACAGAATTGCTTGAACCCCGGAGGTGGAGGTTGCAGTGAGCCAAGATCGTGCCATTGCATTCCACCCTGAGCAACAAGAGCAAAACTTCACCTCAAAAACCAAACCAAAACAACAACAACAACAACAACAATAAACAGACATATAGACCAAAAGAACACAATAGAGAACTTGGAAATAAATCTACACACCTACAATCATCTAATCTTTGATGAACTTGACAAAAATAAGTAACGAAGAAAGGTCTCCCTATTCAATAAATAGTGCTGGGATAACTAGTTAGCCATATGCAAAATAAAACTGAACCACCTCTACCACTCACCATATACAAAAATGAACTCAAGGGGAATTAAAGATTTGAATGAGCCGGGTGCGATGGCTCACGCCTGTAATCCCAGCACTTTGGGAGGCCGAGGCGGGTGGATCACAAGGTCCAGAGATCGAGACCATCCTGGTCAACATGGTGAAACCTCATCTCTACTAAAAATACAAAAATTAGCTGGGCATGGTGGCACGTGCCTGTAGTCCCAGCTACTCGGGAGGCTGAGGCAGGAGAATTGCTTGAACCCAGGAGGCGGAGGTTGCGGTGAGCCGAGATCGCGCCATTGCACTCCAGCCTGGGCAACAAGAGCGAAACTCCGTCTCAAAAAAAAAAAAAAAGATTTGAATGTAGAACTCGGGATTAAGAAATGAACTCACAACCACACAACTTCATGGAAACTGAACAACTGGCTCCTGAATGTTCACTGGATAAACAATGAAATGAAGGCAGAAATAAAGAGTTCTTTGAAACCAAAGAGAACAAAGACACAACGTACTAGAATCTATGGGACATATTTAAAGCAGTGTATAGAAGGAAATTTATAGCAACAAATGCCCACATGAGAAGCAAGGAAAGATCTAAAATTGACACCCTATCATCAAAATTGAAAGAGCTAGAAGAGCAAGATAAAAAAAACTCAAAACCTAGCAGAAGACAAGAAATAACTAAGATCAGAGCAGAACTGAAGGATATAGAGACACAAAAAACCCTTAAAAAAAATCAATAAATACTGGAGCTGGTTTTTTGAAAAGATCAACAAAATAGATTGCTAGTCAGATGAATAAAAAAGAGAGAAGAATCAAATAGATGCAATAAAAAATGATAAAGGGGATATCACCAGCGATTCCACAGAAATACAAACTACAATCAGAGATTACTACAAACAACTCTATGTACATAAAACAGTAAACCTGGAATAAATGGATAAATTCCTGGACATGTGCACCCTCCCAAGCCTAAACCAGGAAGAAGTTGAAACTTTGAACAGACCAATAACAAGGGCTGAAGTTGAGGCAGCAGTTAATACCCTACCAACCAAAAAAAGCCCAGGTCCAGATGGGTTCACAGCCCAATTCTACCAGATCTACAAAGAGGAGCTGGTACCATTCCTTCTGAAACTGTGCCAAACAACCCAAAAAGAGGGAATCCTTCCCAAATCATTTTATGAGACTAACATCATCCTGATACCAAAATCCAGCAGAGACTCAACAAAAAAAGAAAACTTCAGGCCAATATCCATGATGAACACAGATGTAAAATCTTCAATAAAATACTGGCAAACTGATTGCAACAGCACAGCAAAAAGCTTATCCATCAAGATCAAGTAGGGTTCATTCCGGGGATGCAAGGCTGGTTCAACATATGCAAGTCTATAAATAATTCACCACATAAACAGAACCAAAGACAAAAACTACATGATTATCTCAATAGATGCGAGAAGGCCTTCAACAAAATTCAACAGTCCTTAATGCTAAAAACCCTCAATAAACTAGGTATCGAATGAACATATCTCAAAATAATAAAAGCTATTTATGACAAACTTACAGCTAATATCTTGTGGAATGGGCAAAAACTGGAAGCATTCCCTTTGAAATCTGGCACTAGACAAGGATGCCCTCTCACCACTCCTATTTAATATAGTATTGGAAGTTCTAGCCAGAGCAATCAGGCAAGAAAAAGAAATAAAGGGTATTCAGTTAGGAAAGGAGGAAGTCAAATTGTCTCTATTTGCAGACAACATGACTGTATATTTAGAAGACTCCATCATCTCAGCCCAAAATCTCCTGAAACTGATAAGCAACTTCAGCAAAGTCTCAGGATACAAAAGCAATGTGCAAAAATCACAAGCATTTCTATACACCAATAACAGACTAACAGAGGATCACATCATGAGTGAACTCCTGTTCACAATTGCCACAAAGAGAATAAAATATCTGGGAATACAAGTAACAAAGGATGTAAAGGACCTCTTCAAGGAGAAGTACAAACCACTGCTCAACAAAACAAGAGAAGACACAAACAGATGGAGAAACATTCCATGTTCATGGTTGGGAAGAATCAATATCATCAAAATGGCCATACTGCCCAAAGTAATTTATAGATTCAACGCTATCCCCATCAAGCTACCAATGACCTTCTTCACAGAACTGGAAAAAACGACTTTAAACTTCATATGGAGGCCGGGCGCGGTGGCTCACGCCTGTAATCCCAGCACTTTGGGAGGCCGAGGCGGGTGGATCACGAGGTCAAGAGATCGAGACCATCCTGGTCAACATGGTGAAACCCCGTCTCTACTAAAAATACAAAAAAAATTAGCTGGGCATGGTGGCACATGCCTGTAATCCCAGCTACTTGGGTGGCTGAGGCAGGAGAATTGCTTGAACCCAGGAGGCGGAGGTTGCGGTGAGCCGAGATCGCGCCATTGCACTCCAGCCTGGGTAACAAGAGTGAAACTCCGTCTCAAAAAAAAAAAAAAAAAAAAACTTCATATGGAACCCAAAGAGAGCCTGTATAGCAAAGTCAATCCTAAGCAAAAAGAACAAAGCCAGAGGCATCACACTACCTGACTTCAACCTATACTACAAGGCTACTGTAATCAAAACAGCATAGTACTGGTATGAAAACAGAGATATAGACCGATGGAACAGAACAGAGGCCTCAGGCAGCACCACACATCTACAACCATCTGATCTTTGACAAACCTGACAAAAACAAGCAACAGGGAAAGGATTCCCTGGTTAATAAATGGTGTTGGGAAAACTGGCTAGCAGTGTGCAGAAAACAGAAACTGGACCCCTTCCTGACACCTTACACTAAAATTAACTCCAGATGGATTAAAGACTTAAACATAAGACCTAACACCAGAAAAACCCTAGAAGAAAACCTAGGCAAAACCATTCAGGACATAGACATAGGCAAGGACTTCATGACTAAAACACCAAAAGCAATGGCAACAAAAGCCAAAATAGACAAATTGGACCTGAATGGGAAAAAATTTTTGCAATCTACCCATCTGACAAAGGGCTATTATTCAGAACCTACAAAGAACTAAAACAGATTTACAAGAAAAAAACAAACAAACCCATCCAAAAGTGGGCAAAGGATATGAACAGACACTTTTCAAAAGAAGACATATATAAGGCCAACAAACATATGAAAAAATGCTCATCATCACTGATCATTAGAGAAATGCAAATCAAAACCACACTGAGATACCACCTCATGCCAGTTAGAATGGTGATCATTAAAAAATCTGGAGACAACAGATGCTGGAGAGGATGTGGAGAAATAGGAACACTTTTACACTGTTTTTGGGAGTGTAAATTAGTTCAACCATTGTGGAAGACAGTGTGGTGATTCCTCAAGGACCTAGAATTAGAAATTCCATTTGACCCAGCAATCCCATTAATGGGTATATATAAACCCAAAGGATTATAAATTGTTCTACTATAAAGACATATGCACACGAATGTTAATTGCAGCACTGTTTACAATAGTAAAGACCAGGAACCAACCCAAATGCCCATCAATGATAGACTGGACAAGGAAAATGTGGCACATATACACCATGGAATACTATGCAGCCATCAAAATGATGAGTTTGTATCCTTTGTAGGGATATGAATAAATCTGGAAACCATCATTCTCAGCAAACTGCCACAAGAACAGAAAATCAAACACCACATGTTCTCATTCATAGGCGGGTGTTGAACAATGAGAACACATGTACACAGGGAGGGGACCATCAGACACTGAGGTCTGTTGGGGGGAATATGGGAGGGACAGCAGGGGTAGGGTGGTTGGGGAGGGATAATATGGGGAGAAATGCCAGATGTAGGTGACGGGGTATGGAGGCAGCAACCACATTGCCATGTATGTACCTATGCAGCAATCCTGCATGTTCTGTCCATGTACCCCAGAACCTAAAGTGCAATAAAATATATATGTATTTTTAAGAATCAGCTGTGAATATTGAAGATGGAAACAGAAAAAATAATAATAATTTGGCAAAGCGAAAACAACAACAACAACAAAAAAAAACAGTTGAGGGACTCCATGTTTGGGTCCCCTTCTATGAACACTCCCTTTGTGGAAGCCACCTTTCTCTCTCTTGGATTTTCCCTCTGGAGTCCCCTTTGAACACTCCTCCCTTCGTGGAAGCTGTTTTTCTCTCCTGTATTTCCCCCTTGGGGTCCCCTTCCACACTCTCTCGTGGAAGCCTGTCTTCCCCTCCTAGACTCCATCTCTCTCTATTCCCTTCCACTCAATGTGGAAGCTGCTTTCCTCTCCTGCATTCCATCTTTCTGGATTCTGTCACTCAGTGTGAGAGTTAGCTGTTTCTCCTTCTCCTGTTTCTCTCTCTCTAAATAAACCACTTTCTACAAACACTTCTGAGTCCGGCATTTACAGCGCACTGCACGGTGGTCCCCTCTCTCATTCTTGAGAGGGCAGGAGGCCAAGAACCTGGAGAAACATCCTCTCACGGGAGCTAAGGGCACCCTGAACCCCTGAACCCCAATATTACATTTTGGTGAGCCAGCCAGAAGAGAGGTACACCAGAAAAGGGGTACAACCAGGAAAGGGGTACAGCTGAAGAAAACTTCAAAAGTGTGAGTAAAACCGGCCCCATTCTGGCCTGTCTCTTTGAGAACACCTGGGGCATGTCCAGGGAGGGCTGGGGGACCGAGCGGAGCCCCGGAGGCGCGGCCCAGCCAGAATTACAAGCGCAGTTTTTTACCTTCAGGCTGTCTCTCTGCTTTCGTCTCCTTCTCCGTCCTTCAGATGTTATCTCTGGGACGAAAACCTGAGGGAGCCTGTGGGGCAGAGCGCCCGACCTTTCCCTCCTTGCCCGGGAACAGCCCAGCCCTGGGCGGAACTGAGCGCGCAGCCGCTGTGGGCCGGATCAAACATGGCGGGGGACGCGGGGAGCGCGAGGTACCACCGGGCCGCAGGGGACCAGGGCGTGGCTCTGGCAGGCCTCTCCGGCATTCCCCAGTCCCAGGCAGCAGGGTAAAAAGGCTCCCCAGGGCGTTTGCCTGCCGGCCACGGGTCCCTGTGTGGGCAGTAGCTCGGGAAGCGGCCCAGGCGTGCAAGTGGTTCTGGCGGGGTCAACATGGAGACCGGAAGCCACTGGGGCGGAGGAAATCACAGCGGCCCAGCAATTAACACAGCTTTTAAACGGATGCGGCAAGCGGCTTTTTCCCTCTGCCGGTGCGGCTCTGAGGGAAAGGAAGTGGCAGAAGCATCTGCTGGCCGTCAGCCTCGCCGGGCTTTTAGGCAGGCCACACCGTCTCAGGGCGCAGCATTCTCATTCAAAATACAGCTTAAGAAAGTTTTCTGCCTTCCTTTCATGCAAGTGGCCTGTCCGCACAGTTGGTTAAGATGTAGGCCCTCCAACTGCAAGGGTGCTGGTTCAAATACCTCCTGGAGCCAGTCTTGACTTGATGAAACCTTTTGGGGAAATTCAGAAGCTGAAGGCTATGGGACTTTGTGTTTGCTGTATAATTTGTCTTGCTGAGGATTGGCTCTACCTCTGGCAGAACTTTTCCATCTAGAAGATCATGGTTAAACCGGTTCCAGTCCCAAATAGTCAATGGCAGGTCTCCAACCTTCAGAGCATTTTCCTACAAGGGAAGATGGGTTAGGCGAGAAGAGGCCGGGGTCCTGAGGGTATTGTTCCAGCCTCAGCCACGTGGCCTGCCTTCTTTGAACTGTGTGCTCTAATGGCCCCTCCCTAGAAGTTTACCCTTCTGGGGCAGTTTTATGAATTAGCCCGTGTAAATTGGACTTTTGCTGGGGAATATTGGTACCCATCTCCTGAGCCTCACTGGCCTCACTGGGGCTCATTGGTACTTGACTACCCAATCCAATAGCTCCTCTTATTCCACGTCTCTATGGTAGTCACTGGAGGTCATGCAGGCAGTGAGAGCGGTCCTACGATGCTGATAGGTCGTGATTCAAATCCAGTACATAGGAGGCCCTCTGATAGGATGGACCATGCATCTTGGGCACACAAAATTTCAGGGTACTGACTGAAAGACGTTTCACTCTAGTACCCATTTTACCTGGGGGACACCTCAGGTCGAAGTTCTTGTAATTTCTATAACCAGGGATGCAGGCATCTGTTGTGTTCAATTTCAGGTGGATGCTTCTATTCCCAAGCTCAAGTCCCCATTAAAGTGTATACTGGAAAATTGGGACCAGTGTGACACACAGTATTTAAGGAAGAAGTGGCTCATTTTTCTCTGCCAGTGTGACCAAATTACCCTTTGCTGAAAGGAAATCCTAACCCCCAAAGGGAAGGGAAGAAAACCCAACAGTTTTCCTCAAGTGATTGCAGGAGGCTTAAGGAAGTACACCCACCTGTCACCAGACTCCATAGAGGGTCAGTTAATACTAAAGGACAAGTTTATTATTTATTCAGCAGCAGATATCAGGAGGAAGCCCCAGAAGCCGGCTTTTGGACCAGGGCAGAGCCTAGAATCATTACTGAACCAGGCAACCTCTGCGTTTTATAATAGAGACCAGGAGGAACAGGCTGAAAGGAACAGAAGAGATCAGCCTTAGTCATGGCTCTCAGGCAAGCAGACCCTAGGGGCTCAAATGAGGGAAAGGCTTGGGTTAGCCACCAGCCTGGCAGAACTTGTTACCAGTGTGGTCTGAAGGGGTATTTTATAAGAAATCGTCCCCAGAGGAATGGACCACCATCTCCTCCATGCCCTCTGTGCCAAGGGAATCACTGGAAAGCACACTGTCCCAGGGGATGAAGATCCCCAGGGCCTGAGGTATCTGACCAGATGACCAGATGACCTGATGGCAGGACTGAGGGTTCCTGGAGCAAGTGCCAGCACGAGCCATCACCCTCACAGAGCCCTGGGTAAAGCTGGCCATAGAGGTCCAGGAAGTTAATCTTCTCCTGGACACTGCGTGGCCTTCTCAGTATTTCCGTCCTGCCCTGGAGACTTGGTGCTTGTTAATTCTCTCCCCTCGGACTCTCCCTCTCTAGGCCCATCATGGGAAGGACCATTTTTGGTCATTCTGTCCACTCCAATGGCAGTTAAGGTATTGGAAATAGACTCATGGATTCATCACACTCAGCTGAAGCCTTGGCTACCTCCTGAGGAAAGTCATAGACCCTCCACTCCACAACCTGAAGTTCCAGGAGACAACCCTTCATATCCCTGCAAGCCCTTAGAAGATCTACATCTGTTTGTCCAACAAGATCCTCAGGGAAGCAACCATTAGTAAGTCTAATTTATATCCTGGCATAAATAGGACTATAACCCTCAACTTTAATATCTCTCAAACTCCGATTATCCTTTACATAGTGGGAAGGGAACCTGTCTCTTCCTAGGAAAAATATTATTTTGTAAACCAGTTAAGTGTTATTTTAAACATAGAACTCAGGAATCAATCAAACACAGGGCTAAAGACCTTCAAGAACCTGGCTCTGTTCTCTCCTAGGCCCATTTATAACCATTCTATATTTGTTGGCCTCTGGCCTTTTCATCTTTAACCACATTGTCACATTTGTTTCTTATAGAACCATAAGGTCACAAATAATCCTGCCACCGGAACCCCAGATGTCCTTGGCTCATGAGCTCTATCGTGGACATCTAGATCAACCTGCACCCCTGAAAGGCTCCCCTCTGGAGGAAGCCTCTACTGCAGGGCCCCTTCTATGCCCCATTTCAGCACCAAGTAGTTAAATAGGATCGACACCCGTGTTCCAACAGAAGTTGGGCTTTCCTGTTCAGAGGGGGGAATGAGGGAAGGTGTTCTCTTTCCGGTCCAAACCGGGGCATAGCTTTAAGGGCAAGAACTTCCCAGTGCCATGCCCCCCTCCCATCTCTCTCCATCTGGGAGATTTAAAGTTTATGTTTGAATTTCGTGGGCACGCGAAGAAACTAAGAGTTAATCACTCCAGTGGAAGTTCTAAGGAACTCCTTTCATTGGCCAGGGGTCTTAGAGAAGATGGGGGTTCCTCCCGGGTTAAAAGTCCCCTTCTTCCACACCCCTTTGGACTCCATGTTTGGGTCCCCTTCCACGAACACTCCCTTCGTGGAAGGCGTCTTTCTCTCTCCTGGATTTTCCCTATGGAGTCCCCTTCCACACTCTCTCGTGGAAGCCTGTCTTCCCTCCTAAACTCCATCTCTCTCTATTCCCTTCCACTCAGTGTGGAAGCTGCTTTCCTCTCCTGCGTTCCATCTTTCTGGATTCTCTCACTCAGTGTGAGAGTTAGCTGTTTCTTTCTCTCTCCTTCTCCTGTTTCTCTCTCTCTCTAAATAAATCACTTTCTACAAAACAACAACAACCAAAAAAACACTTGAATGCATAGAGAAAGGTGGAATGTGCACACAATAGAATACTATTTGGCCTTTAAAAAGGACGAAATCCTGTCATTTGTGACAACATGGATGAATCTAGAGGATGTTATGCTAAGGGAAATAAGTCAGGCACAGAAAGACAAATACCTCATGAGCTCATTTATATGTGGAATCTAAAAACAGTGAACATACAGAAGCGGAAAGAAGAATGGTGGTTACCAGGGGCCGGGAGAGGCAGACACTGGGGATGTTGGTGAAAGACACAAAGTTTCATTTAGATGGGAGGAATAAGTTCAAGAGATCTATTGTACAGCATGGTAACTATAATTAATGATATATTGTCTACTTGAAAGTTGCCAAGAGAGGTTTTGTTTGATTGAGACAGGCTCTTGCTCTGTCACCCGGGCTAGCATGCAGTGGTGTGATCACAGATCACTGCAGCCTTGACTCTGGGGCACAAATGGTCCTCTTGCCTCAGCTTCCCATGTAGGGGTATCACGCCCAAGAAATTTTTTTTTTTTTTTTTTTTTTTTTGAGACGGAGTTTCGCTCTTGTTACCCAGGCTGGAGTGCAATGGCGTGATCTCGGCTCACCGCAACCTCCGCCTCCTGGGTTCAAGCAATTCTCCTGCCCCAGCCTCCCGAGTAGCTGGGACTACAGGCACGTGCCACCATGCCCAGCTAATTTTTGTATTTTTAGTAGAGACGGGGTTTCACCATGTTGACCAGGATGGTCTCGATCTCTTGACCTCGTGA
>PVKV010015413.1:0-16825 GCA_004027835.1 Alouatta palliata
CTCACAGTTTCCATGCAGACCCCTTGAAGAGGGAAGGGCCTAGGGAGCCCCACCTTGTCGTGTACCATCAATAAAGTCCCCTGTGCTCAGCCAAAAAAAAAAAAAAAAAAAAATGTAGCCCGGTCCCACCCCTCTAGTGATGGGTTGTGCCCTTCCTCCACTGGGCTGGATCATTCAGGGTTCCTCTCAGACTGTGGCACTGGCTACGCAACCCACTAGAGTCAGAGCTTCAGCCCTCTGGGGTTTGTGAGGGAGGTTAGGGACCTGCCCAGCCGCACCCAGCAGTCTCCCCCTTTCAACTTTCTCTCTCTCCGGTCATGGGGTAGGAGCCACCCAGCTGCTCCGGCTTACAGCTCCCTCTCTCTCCAGGCAGAGGGAGGGAGCGATAGCTCAGTCTGCAGACTCTTATTTAACTCTGCACTTGTAATTCCCACCACATGACTGGCAAAGATCCCCTGTTCTGTGTATTGCTGAGGCTTTGGGGGAAGTGCTGTATCTGGACCAGAGTGCCATAGGTGGAGCCTCTGACTCGCTGGTCAGATGCACTTTCTGGGTGAAGCAACACCCCTCCCTGCCTCTGTCTGCCCTGAGTGGGCTTTGCTCACCCTCGGACCAGACCCATTGAAATGCACCTGGTACCTTGGTTGGAGCTAGGAGATCTCTGGGCTTCTGCGTCTCTTTTGCTGGGTCTTGTGTGCTGGAGCTATGTCTAATCTGCCATCTTGAATTGTCAGTGTATTTTAAAGGAGCCAATGGAGACAAATGAGAGTTTACTGCAGCGATCGGGTGAGAAGGAGTGCTGCTTTGAGCTGCAGAGTGTAGGCACAGTGTGCAGAGGTAGTGTGTAGTGTGTAAGTATAGTGTATGGTGTGTAAGTGTAGCTGTGGAAATGGAGAACAGGGGTCATTTGGGAGATATTTGGAGATAGAAATCATGGAGTTTGTTGTTTAACTAAATGGAAAGTTAAAAAAAAAAAAAAAAAAGAAAGCATCAATGAAAGTGCCCAGGTTTTTAAATTCGTAAGTGGGGAAGATTGTGGTGGCATTAATTGAGATGGAAATGACTGATTCAATTTATTTCTAAGTCAGTGGTATCTGCTTAAAATGGATTCTGTCCCTCAATGGGGAATGTTACAGATGTAGGGGCAATTAACTAATCATGATCATGTCTTTTTATTTTATCCTCTAGAAATTAGGAAGTGATATTGGTACACTACCTCAGTGGTGAACATGCATGTGTCTTAGCCTCGGTCTCCAAGAAACAAAGCCTGAGTCAGAGTATTTACCGGAAGACAAAGGAAAATAAAGTACAATTTTAAACAAGTGCAAAAATAAACACAAAATAAAGTGCAGTTTTATTTGGGCCAGAGAGCACACAAGGATAAAAATCCACCTGCAGAGTACGCAGGGGTAAAGCCAACCTTGAAGCTTCACACTGCTATCAACCTTGCCATGTTAAGATGGTCATTATAACCTTGTTACATTATACTCTCCATTTCCCTTCCCCTGACTAATATAATTGCAAATGAAGCTACATTTTCATAGAATTGCTTTGGATTCCTTTTTGATCAAATAAGGCAAGTCTCAGCAGCTTAAGTTAGTTTAACTTCCCTTTGCAAGTTAGATGAGCACTTAAAGAAAAAAGCATGGAGATTTCTTTCCAATTACTAGAACACCCTTAGTGATATAGAGATTAGCTATAGATCTGAATTATAATCAAGGGAGGAAAAAATGAGATTGCATTGGAATTTTTTCAAAATTAACCTGAGATTACTTTTTAAAAACTGCAAGCTCAGGGTAAATCACATAGGGTAGAAAAATAAGCTTCAATTATCAGATAAGAAAGGAGTAGGCAATTTGGGTAAATGACCTGAGGAGCAAATAGAGTGAATGCTACTCTAAATATGAGTCAGCAATTCAGGAATGTCAAGTCAAAGCATGATGCTTGGAGAATGAACTAAAACAGAGTAAGCTGTAGGAAACTGAAAAGTTAATAAGACTAGAATATTCAACTTAAAGCCTGAGAATTTAAAATACGGCATCTCCCAAGAGAAAGGAAGAGGGCCTTAGGTAATGAATGGTGAAGTCAGAGGATTTGGTTCTGAGCCAGCTTTGTTACTAATAAGTTATGAAATTTTGGAAATTCACTTAATTTCTTTAAGTCTTAGGTTGTTCATCTACAAGACTTTAATATTGAACCTGTGTTCCTTGCTCTAAGGAAAAGTTATTTGAAATAAGTTAAAAAGGACTATAAAATATAATACACTCTTAATAGCTCTGTTAGAGGAGGTATTACTAAGAAAAAAATATATAAAAATACTTAGGTCATTAGCAAACGCAATACAACCAGAAAAGCAGAACTGGCTACCTAATTTCATGGAACCCAGTGAAAAATGAAAATGGGGGCCCCTTGTTCAAAAAATATTAAGAATTTTAAGATGCCAACAGTAGAGTGAAAAACCAAGCATGGTGACTATCTAGGCATTAGCATAGTGGGACCACACAGGGTACATATGCACGAAGCTGGTTCTGCAGAGAGAGAAGGAATATATGCCGTTCTGCATGTCCCACTGGGGTAGAACTTGTACATTATTGCTCCAACAGTTGTGTTACAGCATAAAGTGTAATTTCTCCCTTGGTAAGCTACTGTGACTCTCAATTACCTAGCATCCTTCAGAGTCAAGGAAAGGCATGGCAAGAGCCAATGAAGTGCTGAGAGTTCTGACTCCAATGACTAGAGAAATAAATACATATATATATTAGAGTATATGTGGCAACTGTCTTAGACATTTGAAAGCTTGCCGTAAAGAAAAAAGACCAGATATTCTTTATTATTCTAGAGGCCATAACTATGGGCAAATGTACCATATAACATTTTATAATGCTCAACATGTGAAAGCAATTTCTAGAAAAGACAAATGTCCAATACTTTGACATAATCAGGTCTCAGTTACCAGAAGTTTTTAAGCAGAGGTAAAAGACCACTTTCCAGGGATGTTGTGAAGGAACTGTTGGAAGTAAGAGGGCTTAGAATGCTTGAATTCTTTTTTGTTTTTTTTTTAATTTATTACACTTTAAGTTCTGGGGTACATGTCTAGGTTTGTTATATAGGTATGCATGTGCCATGGGGGTGGTTTGCTTCATCCATCACCCCGTCATCTACATTAGGTATTTCTCCTAATGTTATCCCTCCCCAATTCCCCCACCCCCTACTATTCCTCCCTTAGCTCCCCACCCCACAGGGCCCAGTGAGTGATGTTCCCCTCCCTGTGTCCTTGTGTTCTCATTGTTAAACACCTACTTATGAGTGAGGACTGTGGTGTTTGGTTTTCTGGTCTGGTGTCAGTTTGCTGAAAATGATGGTTTCCAGTTTCATCCAGGTCCCTGTAAAGGACATGAACTTATCCTTTTTTATGGTTGCATAGTATTCCATGGTTTCTTTATTTCTATTCTAGCTCAGGAAGGAGCCACAATAGAGCTGAAATTAAAAAAAAAATTACATTAAGATTTGCAGAGGGGAAGAGCCAAAGGAGGGGTTAAAGTGAAGGGTAGATGTGGGTGGCAAAAAATATCTAAATTTTGGATGACAATGTGAGCTTATTAAAAATAATTTTATTTCTCCATCTGAATTAGAAATTTAGAATCAAAGAAAACTAGAGCTAAAAGGAACATCAAAACTCATCCAATCTGTATAGCTAAAAAGGAATCATGGTAGAAGTAAAAATAGTGGTTGGAAACTATTATGCCTCCGGTAAAGGCACAGACTGGGAAGGCATGGAGAATTTCTGAGGTGTTGGAAATGTTTTACACAGATGCTTCTTGACTTAAGATGGGCGTAAGTCCTGATAAACCCATAGTAAGTTGAAAATGCATGTAACACACCTAACCTCCCAATCACCATAGGTCAGTCTAGTCTGCTTTCAATATGCTCAGAACATTTAAATTAGCCTACAATTGGACAAAAATTAGCTGACGTAAAGCCTATTTTATAAAGTGTTGAATAGCTCATGTAATTTATTGAATAATTCATCATACATTGCAATAAGTTTTCTACATTCAAACCATCATTAAGTAAAAAATCGTTAAGTCCAACCATCCCAAGTCGGGGACTGTCTCATATATCTTGACATGATGGTATTCACATAACTGTATATGTAAGGGTTATTGCCAAGTTTAAAATGAGGAAACTGAGACCAGTATAAGAAAATGAAAAACCAATTTATTCAGCTACCAGGCAAGGTTCTATGGTCCAGAGGGGGCCAGAAAAGTCGTGCCTAACTTTTTAGGGCAAGGGGTTTTATAGGGAGTGAAGGCGTCTGATTGGGAACTGAGGAGACAAAGCATAAGGCACTTAATTGGATATTGGAACACAGGACGTGGACGAGGCAAGCTACTACTAGTGGGTAGGTGGGATTTTTGGTGAGTGGGCCGCCTCGGTGAAAAATGACCTTGATGGGGCAAAGTGTTATCGGGCAAGGAAGTGCTATCGGGCAAGAAAGTGCTATCGGGCAAGAAAGTGCTGTTGGGTGTGGAGTTTGCTTCAGGGGTGGGTGTTGGGGAGGCTATGTGGCGGAGTTAAATGTTGATCGTGGAGTGGCAACGTAATTCCCAGACGCTGGGAGGAATGGGCGCGTCCGAGCTCCCGGCGAGGCAACCGGCAACCGGCCTTACATTCCAACCCTTTTGATGATACAGGATGCTGTTTCTTTCTGGCTACTTCCTGCTGAGTAGGGGCAAAGTGGGGAAGGGGTCAGTTAGCCAGTGCCTCAGTTGGGAGTCGGACATAGAGATGAAGCAGCATCTGGGTCACAGCTACCCTGGAAATTTCCCTCATGTGGGCTTGTAAAAACCTGAGAAAGAAAAGAGCCAGTATTAGTAAGAAACAAACTACGATGAGTGGGATAATGATGGGAGCCAACAAGATGAGTGTGGGGGATCGCCACCGGTTAAGAGGCGAATCTGACGTGTTTTGTTTTTCGTGGATATTGTCTCTGAGGCAGTAGAGATTGTTGACATTTTCTTCTACGAGGCCCATCTCATTGATGTAGTAGCAACACTGTTCCTGGAGAAACATTCAGGTGCCTCCTTTTTCTGCTGTTAGTAGGTCTAGGGCTCGCCGATTTTGGAGGGTTACCTGAGCCAATGACGTGATTTGTCGTTGGAGGGAGGCTAGAGATGCAGCTGAGGCTTCAATTGCTGCATGCAACTTGTTTTCTAGTTCAGTGGCCGCAGTAATACTGTGGCCCAGGGCACCGCTGCCCAATCCTGCTGCTGCCACGGCTGATGCAAGGGACAGGCCAACTACTACCGGGAGAAATACTGCGCATTTGTTCTGGTGGCTAGGTAAAGGAGAGAGGAGTGACAGCAGTTTGGTCTGTGCATAAACTTCTAGCTGATGTATTAAGGTGGCGGGTATACATGGAAAAGGACAGGAAGAGTTGATGGTTTTGGTTAGTGTTCCATTGCACCAGAAGAATCCCTCCTTGGTTATAGTAATGGAAGAAGTAACATTAATATTGTTACTACAAGTGAGATCAGAGAAGGAGCCATGGCCATAGCAGACAGAGAGATTTTTTGAGTGTTCCTTGAATAATGGGACATTGGTGACTATTAGTCTGTTATTTGAGTTTGTTGTAGTGTTGAGTTTTGTGTCAAAGGGGACCACTGCCCAGAGAGGCGTGGTTAGGGAGGCACACAGAAAACAATCGGTAATATTTATGGCATTGGTTGAGTTGACAATATTAGCTACTTGTTGCATTAAAGTTACCCAGGAGAAAGGGGAAGGGGATTGCTTTGAGGGTTTGAGTTGGTTAGTTAAGGTGGCCTCATTTTGTAGGATGCTGTTGCCTAACGAGATGAGTTGGTCTATTTCTCTGGGTACAATGCGAGTATAGGACCGAAATATTAGCCATGTGCCACCTGGGTGATTATTTGTGGCTGAGTTACATACTTTACCTGCAGTTCCCTTTTCCCAGCGGCTGTTCCAGGGATCTCAGATGGCAAGGGATACGTTAGCTACACCATGTTTTCCACGTATTCTTCCAAGTATTCCCCCTCCTATTCTGTGCATGACACAGGAACTATATGGGCATCCACCATAGGTGGTGTTCCACCAATGACAGTAGTCCTTGGTTTGATCATACAGGAAGCATAGGGCCATGTTACCCCAGGAGTAAAGAATTTTGGACTTTGATGCCCGGGAGTTAAATACTATGGCCGACTGGCAGCCCATGGGCTGACAGTCTGTTTGGGCCAGATATTGGGTTTTGGTAGTGAGGTCTTTGGCCCAGGATTTTTGGAGGTAAAAGTGCCATACATGCGAGCTGGCGTTAAGGGGAGTTATTAGAAAGACTACTAGGAGGAGGGTTGGGGGGGAACGGGCCACAGGTGAGACCAAGTCGCATGGGACCCACGGGCTCAGATTTCCACTGTTCATCTTGGGGAGCCAGTTTGAGGCAGGACACATGGTACCAAGATGAGTGGCCTAAAAGTTTAGCAGCAGTCGGGGTGGTTAGGATAACAATGTGGGGTCTCGACCACCTGGGCTATAAAGACCCTGGCTTGAGTTCCCTGAGGAGGACACTGTCACCTGGCTGGAGAGGTATAGCTGGTTGGGAGTCCTCAGGCCCTGGAACCACAGGGAGGGTACGGTCCGCATGTTCTCTGAGTAGGTGATGGAGAAGGGAGAGGTAGGAAAGGTAGGAAGCCAAAGGGGGCGGTCATACTGGGAAATTGTGAGACACTAGGAAAGGCCTGCTGTACAGTAACTCAAAGGGGCTAAGGCCTGTTGGTTCTCATGGGGTGGCTCGGACCCAGGCCAGAGCAAGAGGCAGGAGTGTGGGCCAAGAGAGTTTTACCTCAATGGTGAGTTTGGCCAAGTGATCTTTAAGGATGCCGTGAGCCCGTTCAACCTTACCTGATGACTGAAGATGGCAGGGGATGTGTAGTTTCCAGGAGATGTTGAGAGACTTGGCGACCAGCTGGACCACCTGAGCTGTAAGCGCTGGACCATTGTCTGACTGGATGTTTGCAGGTAAGCCAAAACGAGGGATGATTTCCTGAATTAAGAGGGAGGCCACCATGTCCACGGATTCCCTGGAGGTGGGAAAGGCTTCAATCCATCCAGAAAAGGTATCTACAAAGGTTAGGAGGTAGCAGAGTTTTTTTGTGAGTGGGCATATGAGTAAAATCAGTTTGCCAGTCTTGGGCCAGGCAGGCTGCCACGCATTTGGTGGGTAGGAAACTGTGGCTTTAGGCTTCCCTGAGGTGAGACCTTAGAGCAAGTAACACAAGCTTTGTGTACCTGCTCAATTGTTGTAGACCTGGTGAGAAAAGGAGGGGCTATGCAAAGCGATATAACGCCTTTGGCCCAATATGCAAGAATTGGTGGATTTCAGCAATAATTTTAGGGGCCTGTTCCCGGGGTAAGGCGATGTTGTTATTTAGGAAGATCCAGCCCTGTTGAGACTTGGTTCCCCCTTTTAATATGAGGGCTTGTCTTTCTGATGCTGAGTAAACTGGCGGCGTGATTGTGGCAAGAAAAAGGACTGGGGTGGGGGCTGGTTTGGTACTAGTTAAAGATTTAGCTGCCATATCTGCCCTGGCATTGCCCCGGGAAACAGTGTCCTGTTGGGCCTGATGCCTTTGACAGTGAATGACAGCAACTTCCTTGGGCAGTGACAGGGCTTGCAGAAGTTTAGAGATTTGGGTAGCATTAATTATGGAGGACCCTTTTGTAGTAAGGAATCCCCTTTCCTTCCAGAGGGCAGAATGACAGTGGGTGATAAGGAAAGCGTACTTTGAATCGGTATATATATTTACCCACTTTCCTTGTGCTAATGTGAGGGCCCGGGGTTAAGGCAATGAGTTCCGCCTTTTGTGATGTGGTTCCATTGGGAAGGCGGTGGACCTCGAGGGTGGCTGAGTCTATGACTACTGCATAAGCTGCTTTTCGCTGTCCCTCAGCTGTCATTGTGGAACTCCCATCTGCATATAGAGTGAGGTCTGGGTCAGATAGAGGAAGGTCGATTAGGCCTTCTCGGGGTTTGGTGAGTGTACTTATGAGTTCAGGACAGGAGTGGGTTGGGGATGGAGAGTGAGACGGAAGAGGAAGCAAGGTAGCTGGGTTGAGTGGAGAAGTAGGATGAAGGCTGACTGAAGGATCTTCAATGAAGAGTAGATGAAACTCCTGTAAGTGGGAGGGTCCTCGGTGTGTGAGGGATTTGTGGGAGAGAAGGTCAGTTAGCCAATGAGGAGAGAACACTGAAATGGGCTGGCCTAAGGTAAGTTTGAGGGATTCCTTGGTCAGCTCTGTAGCCGCTCCTAGGGCTCGCAGGCAAGGCTGCCACCCTCAGACAGTAGGGTCAAGCTGTTTCGATAAGTAGGCTACTGGGCGATACGTGGGGCCTAGGGATTGGGTTAAGACCCCAACCGCTATTCCCTGTTTTTCGTCGGTGAACAAATGGAAAGGGCGGTTAAGATCCGGCAAGTGAAGAGGAGGTGCGGTGGACAGGGCAGTCTGTAAGGTTTTAAAAGCTTGTTTAAAAACCCCTGGATGGGAGAAAGATCCCATGGGGGTATCTTTAGCTGCCATATACAAGGACTTTGCCAGGGTGGCAAAATTGGGAATCCAGTGTAAAAAAACTCCTACAAATCCAAAAAAGGAGAGGATTTCATCAGCCATTTTTGGGGGCTGTAATGCAAGTAATGCCATTTGGCGGTCTGTTGTTAAGCCTCTGGTTTGTGGAGTAAGGTGAATGCCTAAGTAGATTACTGAGGTAACTGACAGCTGTTCCTTGGAGGCGGAGACCTGGTAACCCCTAGTCCCAAGAAAATTAAGGAGAGCAGCAGTATGCTGCTGTGACATGGAAACAGAGGGGCTGCAGAGCAACAGATCATCCACGTATTGTAAGAGAAGACTGGGCTGAAGGAGGCAAGAGGCAAGGTCAGTCGCTAATGCTTGCCCAAATATGTGGAGGCTATCTCTAAAGCCCTGGGGCAGGACTGTCCAGGTTAACTGTTATGACGAGTTAGAGTCGGGGTCAGTCCAATTAAAGGCAAAGAGAAAGAGTCCAGGTGAAGGGGAATGGTGAAGAAGGCATCCTTGAGATCAATGACCATGAAATGGGAGGTGTTAGAGGGAAAGTGGGATAATAATGTGTAAGGATTGGGGACCACCGGGTGGAGGGGTACCACTGCCTCACTGATTAAGCGTAGGTCCTGGACTAGGCGATAATCACCGGATGGTTTTCGGACTGGCAGGATAGGGGTATTACAAGGGGAACTGGTGGGAATAAGCAGTCCTTGGGCTAGGTGTTGGGTAATGATAGGCTTTAGGCCCTGGCGGTGGGTTTTTGAGATAGGAAACTGGGGATGTGAGGGAAAGTGGGTAAGATTTTTTAGAAGTATTTTAACTGGCATGTGATGTTTGGCCACTACAGGCTTGGAAGTGTCCCATGCCAAGGAGTCAACTACTTCAGGAGAGATAGGGGGTTGAGGCGAGGGGCTGTGACTGGATATGTTGTCAGTTAAAGTCAGTAGTAGGAGACAGGTGGAGGATGGAGCTGACTGAGGGGGGCCAGTGAGTTGGAGGGTAGCCCCTAAAGTCTGGAGGATATCCCGTCCTAACAGGGGGACTGTGCACAAGGGTATGATCAGGAAGGAGTGTGTGAACGGATGTCCCTCGAGGTTACAGGTTGAGGGATGGGTCTGATTGGGACAGGAGGGCTTCCCATCAATTCCCATGACGGAGACCTGGGAAGGAATGCTGAGTCCTGAGTAGTAAGTAGCCCCTGTGTCCACCATGAAGGAAATGGACTTACCCTCTACTTGTAGCATTACCCTGGGCTCAGCGAGGGTGATGGGGGTCTCCGAGTCTGGGCCACATGAGGCCAAGGTGTTAAAGTGAAGGGACTGTATTTTTTGGACTGGCTTGTCCCCCACATAGAGGTGCAGGGGATAAGCCTGAAGTCAGGAACGGGCAGTCAACCTTCCAGTGTCCAGTCTGCTTGTAGCTCGGGCAGGGTCCAGGAGGTGGGCAAGGACAAGGACACCGTCAGGCCCAGTGTCCCTCCTGACCACACTTGAGGCAGGCTCCAGGCGGGAACTTTGAGGCAGCCTGGGCAAGTCCTGGGGGACCTTTTGGGAGGAGCTTTGAGGAGCTCCTTGCGCCAGATGCTGGGTGAGCTGCCAGCCTCAGGGCTGCTACAATAGCTTGGGTTTGGAGGCTTACTTGCTGCTGTAAATGGGCCTGGCAGACAGCCTCAGCCTTTTCCTCTCGGCCATTAAAAACTTTAAATGCCATGTTTACCAGGTCTCGTATGGGATTTTGGGGACCCTCCTCTGCCTTTTTAAGTTTCTTTTTTATGTCTGGGGCTGACTGAGAGATAAAATGAGCAGCTAGGAGGGTGTTCCCAGCTGGGAAATTTGGGTCCACTCAGGTGTGTAGGACCATAGCATTGGTTAGTCAGTCAAGGAAGGCAGCTGGGTTTTCAGTAGAACCCTGAGTTATTTCACGGAGTTTATCACAGTTAACTGCCTTTTGGGCTGCGCCTTGCATGCCCGCTAGGAGGCACTGCAGCATTTGGTCTCGGTGGCAGTGGCCATTTTAGTCGGTTTGATAGTCCCAGTTAGGATCAGCGTTGGGGACCGCTGCTGTGCCTACCAGCATTTAGGGATCAGTTAGGTGTACCTGTTCAGTGTGTACCCGAGTGGCTGTGCAAATGTGATTATGTTCATCTGGGGTTAGGGTGGAGGACAAGATTACATAAATGTCACACCATGTTAAGTCATAGGCTTGTGTGAGATAGCAGAATTCTTTAATGTAGACAGTAGGATTCGTGGAGAATGACCCTAAGCATTTTTCAATGGTGGATAGATCAGAGAGAGAGAGAGAAAGGAACATGTACACAGATGACACCTTCCATTCCGGCCACCTCACGGAGAGGACAGAGGAGGGGTTTTCATTGGTGGGGGCGCCGGGTGGACGAGCAGGGCCGCCAACAGGAGAGGTTATCCCAGAGTGTGGTAGAGTAGGAAGGGGTTGGGGTTTGGGAGAAGAAGGAGCAGGAGGGGTTTGGGGTTTAGTTCCGTGAGAGCGGGTATGAGCACTAACAGGAGAGCCCATGTTAGGACCTGAGGAAGTAGGTGGGGGTTGGGGTTCCGCATAAGGCGGGGGGTCGGGCTGGGGGCAGGGAGAGTTCCTCAGGCAGATCAGGGTCAGAGAAGAAGGAGGAAGAGGCCCACGGTGGAGCTGAAGGCGGATCAAGGGATTTTTTTGCTAGGAGTACCTGGACTGTGCTGCAGGAGGAGCAGAGATCAGGGCGGGCATGGAGATGCCAGAAAGCCTGAACATAGGGAATTTCTGCCCACTTGCTGTTCTTTTGGCAAAAGTTATCCAAGTCCGTCAGAACTTTAAAGTCGAGTGTGCCTTCTGGAGGCCATTTGGACTGGTTGTCTAAGGGATATTGAGGCCAGGCTACAGTGGAAAGGAAGAATAGCCTCTTCTTTTTTATGGAGAGGCCCAGTTTGGGTAAATTTAGAGTTAGGCATCCTAGTGGCTACTTGGGTTCTGGGCGAGACTCTTGGTTGCCCATAATTAACTAGTTAACTACAGGGGTGAGGTATTACACCCAACATGGACGAAAGAGTTCTTTTCCTGGAGGGGGTGGTTAAGAAAACCTACAAGCCACGATGACTACAGTGAGGAAGAAGATAAAGAGAGATATGGCTAGAGCTATTTGCCACGTGGGAGAATTTGAAGAAGTGACAGGGATGGGGCTAGAGAGTGAGGTCTCAGTGGTAGAGAAGGAATAGGAGGAGAAAGGAGAACAGAGTTATTTCAAGCGGCAGAAATTCAGTAAATGTCCCCTGTAGCCAGTGGTCTGTTACCCACTGTAGGATATCATCTACTCTGAGGGAAGCAGGCCTAAACCACTGTATGTTGGCTAACAGGAGTCTAGGAAAACTAGTGAATCTACAGTACAGACAGAACCACATGTGAGATTGACGACCAAAGGATGGGTGCCCCCCAGGTGGGAGACCAGTCTGATGCCTTCCCAGCCACCTCCCTGAAGGGATTTTCAGGGGTGTCTTGGCTAAGGTGTACCCGTATAACCCCCAGGCCTGGTGACCTCAAAACTTTTGGTCCTGAGGTGAATCACCGTTATGCCTTATGACGCTCCCATGGAACCGCGGGTGGAGGCCCACTCAAGTCCCGTAGCCATTAAGTCGTGGGACTACACATGAACTCATTCACTCACACATTCGCTCCGGAACAGAAAGAGGAACTAAGAGTACTTAGGCGGGAGCTGGCTTGCCAAAGGGCTAATTTGGGATTAAGAGTCGGGGTTTAGTCCAGGTCCTGGGCAGGGCCTGGAGTTGTAAACGGGGCTTCTTATTACTCAGACCTCACCCGCTGCTGCAGAGATGATCAGAAGCTGTCCTGGACTACATTGCCGAACACCGGAGAGGGTTCAGGAAGATGGGGATGTCTCCCGCAGGTTCCTGACCCCTGGCAAACCCCTTATGGGGAGAAGACAAGAGTGTAGGGACGTCTCCTCTATGATCAGTTCCTCGAGACGAGGCCGGGGCCCCAGGCCCACGGTGAGAAACAAGAAGGAGTCCCTGACGCAGCCGCGGTTACAAGCAGGGAGTCCACGGAGCAGGCAGCGGGAGGGATGATGGGCAATAGAAGTCTTACCTTGCAGCGCAGCGGGTTCCCTGGTCCAGCTTTGGGTGTAGGAGTCAGTTTCCCCCAGGAGGGGTCCATTTTTCCCCCAGGAGGGGGTCTTATAACTCCTCCTGGGTTTCTGGCACCAAATGTAAGGGTTATGGCCGAATTTAAAATGAGGAAACTGAGACCAGTATAAGAAAATGAAAAACCAATTTATTCAGCTACCAGGCAAGGTTCTATGGTCCGGGAGGGGGCCAGAGAAGTCGCGCCTAAATTTTTAGGGCAAGGGGTTTTATAGGGAGTGAAGGCGTTTGATTGGGAACTGAGGAGACAAAGCATAAGGCACTTGATTGGATATTGGAACACAGGACGTGGGCGAGGCAAGCTACTACTAGTGGGTAGGTGGGATTTTTGGTGAGTGGGCTGCCTCGGGGAAAAATGACCTTGACAGGGCAAAGTGCTATCGGGCAAGGAAGTGCTATGAGGCAAGGAAGTGCTATCAAGCAAGAAAGTGCTGTTGGGTGCGGAGTTTGCTTCAGGGGTGGGTGTTGGGGAGGCTATGTGGTGGAGTTAAATGTTGACTGCGGAGTGGCCACGCAATTCCCAGATGCTGGGAAGAATAGGCGCGTCCAAGCTCCCGGCGAGGCAACCGGCCTTACAGTATACATAAGTAAAAACTCAAGATATACATCTAATGTTAGTGTACTTTATACACTTATCATATGTTATACCTCATTTTTTAAAACAGTAAAATATCATCAGAGTCTCCGGGATGAGGTCTAAAGTCTACATGTTTCAGAAGTTCTCTTGGTGATTCTTATACAAACTCAAATTTGTGAAACATTTACAAATTTACAAACAAATAGAAGAAACCCCAGATAAGTTAATTTATTTTCCAAAGTCTGTTCTGTTTGTTAATGAAGCTTTCAAAGCCAGAACTTCTAAGATTTAAATTAAATAATGGTTATAATAAACCATGACAGTAGGTATTGTCACTGCCACATGTATGGACTGATCCAAGACAGTACTGCAGGTTAAGGACAGATTGAGACCAAAGAGATCCTTTGGCCTTTAAAAAGGGACATTCGCCTAAAACTCAAAAGGCCTAAAAAAGCCGGTTTAAGACTATTCAACTTTATTTTCTGGGTAATTTAAAGTCATTGAATGTTTTTGAAGGGAGCAAAGTACCACTACAGCCAGGCCTTAAGAATAAAAGTGATAAGTAGATGATAGATGTACAAGAATTCAGAGCGGTAAGAAGACCAGTCCTAAATTAGGACAGAAGCAGTATAAATGAAGATAAATATACAGCTATGAAAGTTTAGACATAGACGATGGGAGGAATGGAAAGAGAGAGGATTAAGACAAATACCTAATGCATGTGGGGCTTAGAACATAAATGACTGGTCAATAGGTGCAGCAAACCACCATGGCACATGTATACCTATGTAACAAACCTGCACATTCAGCACATGTATCCTAGAACTTAAAGTAAAATTAAAAAAAAAAAGAAAGAAAAAGAAAGTTTAGAGGTAGAATCAGTGACACTTAGTAATGGTTAGTAATATTTATTAAGCATTTATTGCCAGAGGCATTCATTTTATCATTTGGTTCTGGGTATTATTATTCCACATTTTATACATGAGGAAACTAAAGCAAAGGGAGAGGACAAATAACATGTCAAGACATAGGTAGCAAGTAGCAAACCTAGATTTGAACCCAGATCTGTTTGACTGCAACTGCTATGTTTACAATGAAGAGAAGGTTAAGAAGAAAGTCAAAGATGCCACAGTTTGGGTCACTGGGTGACAATGAACTGGTACTATCATTAAAAGACTTAGGATGTACCGAAGAAAGAACAGATTTGATGGCAAATAGGATGAGTTCAATCTATCTGCTTTAACTGTGAGGGTCATTAATTTCTAATATGCTTCTACATTAGCTTGTGTTAGGACATCACTGAACAAAGGAGAAAGGGACAAAGCAGTGCTTTAATAACCGATATTTTAAAGCCAGCTTCACAATGCTTTTGCAAATAACTAGTTTCATTAAAACGTATTTAGCTATAAAATTCTGCTGGAAGGCTAATATGCCTTCAGAAAAGAAGTTATAGGTATTACCATATGCTTCCATTTGTTTTTCACATTCCACAACCAGTTCACCTTTCATTTGGAGCATAGACGGCAGAATGTGATGCTACCACACACATATATTTGTTGCATATGTCAATTCAATGCACCTGACCAAAATTAGAAAGATATCACTGTGGTATCAACGTATTGTGTCCTCCCAAAATTCATATGTTAAAGTTTTAACTCCCCAGTATCTCAGAATGTGATTGTATTTGGCGATAAGGTCTTTAAAGAGTTAAAGTTAAAATGAGGTCATTAAGGTGGGCCCTAATCCAATATGATTGGTGCCCTGATAAGAAGAGGAGATTAGAACACAGATGGAAGACCATGTGAAGACACAGGGAGGAGACAGCCCTCTGCAAGCCAAGGAGAGAAACCTTAGGAGAAACCCTGCCAACACCTTGATCTTGGACTTTCAACCTTCAGAACTGTGAGATAATACATTTCTGTTGTCTATGACACCCAGTCTGTGGTACTTTGCTGTGACAGCCCTAACACACTGCATATTCACATTACTATCCAGGAATCATGATTATCATTGGCTGATATTGTAGTGATCTGTGCAACATTAATAGGACTAGTAAGGGTCACTATAAAATGATTATGAAATTTGTGTGAACAGCATCTAAGATCCTGGTAAAATTATCCTCGGGCTCTTATTTATTAAATTAACCACCAATCTCTCCTTCACTACATTCCCATACTCTTCATTGAAGAATATGCTTCTATTACACATAATGAGCACAGTTGTGAGTGCAGGAAACACTATTTGTACTCTGATCTCATGATACCACATAAGGTACAGTTCTGCTGGTGCATGGCCTCAACTTGTCTGTCCTCCAGATTACAGTGGCAGGGATCTTCTATACCCCTTCAAACTGACTCCCTTTGAGCTCCTTTTTGTAAATTATTAAGGTAGAAGACAGCCCTGGAAGTTGATGAATCCTCATGCTGAAAAGGTAGGGTTAAGCAATGCAATATGTGGAATTGGGAAAATCAGTGGGAACCTTGAAAAGTACTTGATTCCATGACTTGGCCAAGAAAATATCAGAATGGTCCTAGATTTATTGTATTGTTGCCAGAAAACAGAAATGCTATTCAGAATATCAAGGACAATGTCAAAAGCACAATGTTTAATAAGCTTAGCATTAAGCAAAGTAAAAACAGATTTCTTCACACATTCATACTCCCAGACATTAATGGGAAAATCAGTACGAATGAATGGACAATGATTTATAAGCCAATCTCATGAGAAATAGGCATTTCCCCACTATTATGTTCCTGAAGCTATAGAAGGATGAAACAATGAAAAACCAATGAGGCTAACAATGAAAATCAACAGATCAAAGTTTTGCTCTAGTTTATATCAGCACCTCCAGAGAAGTTTTCATTGTTAAAATCAGAAACGCCTTATCATAGTGTTCTTCTTTGGAAAGTAGTTGCTATAAAAACAAAAACATTAACTGTTCATTTACTCGAAGTTTAATATATGCTTTTATGTGATTTTTATTGTTTTCCATTAAAAATACATTTATTACTTAAATTACAAAGTAGGGAGGCTGCCTAAGGTTATATATCAGAACCAAAGTGCAATCACTAAAAATAACCATTTTAATATTTGATTCAATGGTATATATTTTCTTTTTAATTAAAATATAATACAGAGGCAAAAATACACAAATCAAAGGACACAGATTGATGGAATTACTCACAGTAAACATACCTGTGTAATCACCACTCAGGTCAAGAAATGTAATACACAGCACCCAAGAAGTCCCTCTCAACATCTAAGCTTCTCTACACCTCAAAAATAATTTTCCATGCTGATTTCTAATGCAATTTTGAAGCTTACATAAATGGAATTATAAAATATGCATTCTTGTGTATCTGTCATCTTTCAGTCAACACTGTTTGTGAAATTTATACTGTTGCATACAACTGTTCCTTTTCATTATCATATAATATTTCATTGTATAAGTATAAAAAAAGTATTCTATAGTTGATGAACATTTTAGGTTTTT
>PVKV010015413.1:16925-54013 GCA_004027835.1 Alouatta palliata
CTCCTGGGTTCCAGCAATTCTCCTGCCTCAGCCTCCCGAGTAGCTGGGACTACAGGCACGTGCCACCATGCCCAGCTAATTTTTGTATTTTTAGTAGAGACGGGGTTTCACTACGTTGACCAGGATGGTCTCGATCTCTTGAGCTCGTGATCCACCCGCCTCGGCCTCCCAAAGTGCTGGGATTACAGGCGTGAGCCACATTTTAGGTTTTTATCATTTTGTTGCTGTTATTAATGTTGTACATCTACTTATTGTATGGCACAAATATGCATACAATTCCTACTGGACTTCGGAATGAAACATTTGGGACATAGGTTATGAATCTATTTATGTAGTAGTTAACACCAACAGTTTGACAAAGTGGTTAAAAATATATATTCTCACCAGCAATGCAAGAGATTTGCATTTGTTCCATATCTACATCTGCCTTTGTATTTCTGGGATAAACCTCACTGGGCCAAAACGTATTGCTGTTTTTATATTTGGTTAAATATTTTTGCATCTATATAAATGAGGGATTTTGGTTAGTAATATTATTTTCTTGTATCTATCTGGTTTGCGTTTCAGAACTATTCTCGCCTTACACAATGAGTTGGATAGTGGGCTCTCTTCCTGTGTGTGATTTAAGATTCTGATTCTGTTGAACATTGATATTGGTTTTTGTCTGAATAGTTTTTAAATGCACTAATGAAGTTTACTAGGCCTGGAATTTTCTTTGTAGATTTTAATTACAAATTCAATTTTATTAATAGGACTATTGAGAGATTTTATGCCTTCTTGTTTTTACACTGGTGATTTGTATCTTTAAGAAATCCTTTCATCTAAATGTCTGAACTTACTGTTATAAAGTTGCTCATAATATCCCCTTTTTAAAAAAAAAATTAATAGTTTCTATGGTGGTTTACTTTTTTTCATTGTTAATATTGGTATTTTGGGTGTTAACTCTTGTTTACTTAATATAGTTGCTTTCAGAAAACAAAATTTTAGTTGTATATTTTCTCTTGTCTATTTTCTATTTCTTTGGTGTCTTTTTTTTTTTTTTTTTTTTTTTTTGAGGTGGAGGTTCGCTCTTGTTGCCCAGGCTGATGTACAATAGCACAATCTCGGCTCACTCCAGCCTCCGCCTCCCGGATTCAAGCGATTCTCCTGCCTCAGCCTCTCCAACTCCCAATCTCAGGTGATCCACTTGCCTCGGCCTCCCAAAGTGCTGGGATTACAGGCGTGAGCCACCGCGCCTGGCCTGGTGTCATTCTTATTGTCATTTTATTTCTTCTACATTCTTTGCTCTTGTTTCTTAGCTCAAGATATAAAATTTAGAAGATTTATTTTAAAATATTTTTTTGTAATATCAACATTAAAGCTATATATTTCTCTCTATCCAGTGCTCTAGCTGTACCCCAAAGATTTGAAATAATATGCTTTTGACATCCAACGCAAAATATTTTCCAATTTCCCTTGTAACTTCTTTTTTGTTTCATCGGATATTTAAATGTAGCTTAATTTTCAGATAATTGGTTTTTTCCAGTTATGTTTTTACTATAAGGCTTCAATTTAATTTCTTAGTAGTGAGAGAAAATATTTTGTTTAGTTTCTGTCATTCTGCAACTTATTGAGATATGTTTTATGAGCCATTATATAGCTAATCTTGGTTAATATGTTTTGTGAATTTGAAAAGGGTTCTGCTGTTCTTAGTGCAGTGTTTTACAGGTGTCAATTCGATCAAGTTGTTTGATGGTATGATTTAGTTCTTCTATATCCCTACCAACCGTTTTTTATTTTTTCACTTCTATTCTGCATTGAGAGATGAATGCTGGACTCTCCAACTAGAATAATGGATTTGTTTATTTGTTGCTTTAGCTCTAACAGTTTTTGCTTTGTCTATTTTGAAGCTCTATTTTTTGCCTATACTTCTAGTATTTTTATGTCTGTTAGAGGAATCAATATTTTCTAATTATGAAATCTCCCTTTCTATCTCTGTTAATACTCATTGTCTTGAAGTCTACACTATCAGATAAAATAGCCACCCCTAATTTTTAATAGTGTATCTTTTCTTCTTTCTAACCTATCTCTATATCTAAATGACATTTCTTATGTATAGTACAAGATTGACTCTTGTTTTTTTATCTAACCTGATACCTTCTCCATTTTAACTAAAGTGTTTAGTCATTTACCCATCTCTATTTCTTTAAAAAATTAATTTTATAACTACTGGTGAGTTGAAATATACAACCATACTATTTTTTATTTGTCATTTTTGTAATTTGTTCCTTTCTAAATTCTTTTCCAGTCTTTTTGTAGAATAATTGAATTTCCTTTACCTATTCATTTTATCTTTTCTATTGGTTTTTGGTTATTACTCTAATTATTTTGCTTTTTCTTTCATGATTGCTCTAAGGATTATAATATACATCCTTAATTTCTGACATTCAGTCCTGAATTACCATTGTAATGGTAATTTACTGTTATAAAGCAACAGTAAATTACTTCATGCATGTTGTAAGAAACTTACAACAATATGTTTCCATTTACCCACTCCACCCTTTGTTCTATTGTTGTTGCATATTTAACTTGTACATACGTTATATCCCATTTGGCATTTTTCCTTATGAATGAACAAACAAACAAAACATCCCTTTACCTTTTCTTAGAGCATAGGTTTACTACTAACAAATTCTCTTAGATTTTGTTTGTCTGAAAATGTTTTTATTTTGCCTTCATTTATAAAGAAATTTTTATTAGATATAAAATTCTAGTTTGACAGTTTTGTTTTTCTTTTGGCACTTTAAAGATGTCTTTATGTTCTCTTCTGCCTTGCATTTTTTCTAATTTGAAGTTAGTTTCTATTCTTACCCTTGTGACCCTGCATATAAGGTGTCTTTTTTTCACTGACTGCTTTTCAGATTTCTTCTTTGCCTTTTAGCCATTTGAAGATTATATGCTGGATGTGGTTTTCTTTGTGTTTATTCTGCTTAGGTTATGAGTACTTTTGATCTGCATATTGATATTTATCATTGAATTTTTGTAAAGTAAGTTGGCTGTGTTTCTGAAAATACTTTTCTGTCCCAATTTCTCTTTCTTCCTCTTTTGAGACTCCAATGACACATATGCTACAATGGTCTTATTCTTCAAACAACTGATGTGTTGTTCATTTATTTCAGTCTGTTTTCTCTCTGTGCTTCAGTCTGGATAGCTTCTATTGCCCTGTCTTTAAATTGACTGATCATTTTGTCTGAAGTCTCCATTGTACTGTTGACCTCTCAAGTCAATTGTCTATTTCATATATTCTCTTTTCAGCTCTAGAATTTCTAGTTAGTAGTATTTTATAGTTAATATTTCTCTGCTGAGATTTCCTCATCTCCTTAGTTATTATGCCTTTCACTTTAAATGCTAAAACAGAGTCTTTGAGGTCTTGTGGATACTTAAAGAACTCAGGGATCTCAATGGTAAACTAGAAGACTCTTTAATTTTCATATGGCCAGCTGCTCAGCATGATATTCAGGTCATGGGCTCCTTTTATGAAACATCTAATTTTTTAAAAAACTGTATGAAGGTAAAATTTATATATCATGAAATTAACCGTTTTAAAGTCAATAATTCAATAGCATTTAGTACAATCAAAATGGTGTACAACCACCACCTCTGTGTAGTTTCAATGTATTTTTATTACTCCAAAGTAAAACTATCAATTAAACAGATTCTCCCTGTTTCTCCCACATCCTCTAGAAACCACAAAACTGTGTTCTGTCTCTAAAGATTTATCTTTTCTGGATATTTCATATAAATGAAATCATGCATATGTGATCTATTCTGTCTGGCTTCTTTTCACTTAGCATAATGTTTGAAGATACATCACATTGTGAAATGTATCAGCACGTCATTAAATTTATGATTGAATAATATTTCAACCATAATGAATGAATGAACAATGTGTTTATCCATTCATCTGTTAATGGGGACATTTGGATTACTTTCACCTTTTCACTTGTGAATAATGCTGCTATGAACATGTGGGTGCAAGTACTTGTTTGGAAGCTTGTTTTCAATTCTTTTGGCTATATTCCTAGGGATAGAATTGTAGGATCACATGGTAATTTTATGTTTACCTTATCAAGGAACTTCCAAACTTTTTTTCACAGTGGCTGAAAAATTTTCATTCCCACAGCAATATATGAGGATTCCATATTTTCTATAGCCTTGCTAACATTTGGTATTTTCCTTTTTAAAAAAGATTTAGCCATACTACTAGAAAGAAAGTGGTACCTCATTGTGGCTTTGATTTATATTTAAATAATGATTAATGATGTCAAGCATCTTTTCATGGGCTTCTTGGCTATTTGTATATCTTCTTTGCAGAAATATCTACACGAGTTTTTTGCCCATTTTTAAATAGAATTGTTCATCATTTTGTTATTGAGTTGTGAGTGTTCTTTATGTGTTCTGAATAATAGAACTTTACCAAATATATAATTTACAAATATTTTACCCATTTTGTAGGTTTTTTCTTTCTCAATGTTTTTTAATATATAAAAATTTTAAATTTTGATGAAGTCCAATTTACCTAATTTTTTCTCTGTTGCCCATATTTTTGACATCATATCTAAAAAAAACTGCCAAATATTAGATCATAAATTTTTTCCTTCATGGTTTTTGCTTTTATATTTAGGTCATTAATCAATTTTGAATTAATTTCTTTAATATGGTGTGAGGTAGAGTTTCAACTTTATTTTTTTTCCGTATGGATATCCAGATGTCCCAACACAATTTGTTGAAGAGAGTATTCTTTACCTTTTGAGTGGTTTGGCATCCTTGTTGATATCAGGTGGCCATAAGCATAAGGATTTATTTATATACTCTCAGTTGTATTCCACTGGTTCATATGGCTATCCTTATGCCAGTACCATACTGTTTTGATTAATATTGGTTTATACTAAGTTATAGCAGGAAAAGTAAGTCCTCCAAATTTGTTATTTTTTAATTTGATTTTTGACTCTTTAG
Organism: Alouatta palliata; assembly: GCA_004027835.1. Taxonomy (NCBI): domain Eukaryota; kingdom Metazoa; phylum Chordata; class Mammalia; order Primates; family Atelidae; genus Alouatta; species Alouatta palliata. Next base: position 21,921 of record PVKV010015413.1, read on the forward strand.
TACCCCTGGCAATTCCACACCTATTTGAGAATCAGCACTTCCATTTCTGAAAAGAAGACTGCTAGAATTTGCATGGGGATTAGATTGAAACTGAAGATCACTTTGGACAGCCCAAACATCTAAGGAAAGAAAGAAAAAAAAAAGGGCTCAGTCACTCATGCTGGTAATCCCAGGGCTTTTGGAGGCCAAGGTGGGTGGATCACTTGAGGTCAGGAGTTCAATACCAGCCTAGCCAACATGGCAAAACCCTGTCTCTACTAAAACTACAAAAATTAACTGGATATGGTGGTGCATGCTTATAATCTCAACTACTTGGTAGGCTGAGGCATGAGAATCTCTTGAACTTGGGCGGCAGATGTTGCAGGAAGCTGAGAGTGTGCCACTGCACTCCAGCCTGGGTGACAGAGTGAAACTCTGTCTCTAAATAAATAAATAATTGACATCTAAAGAAAATTATCTTCCAATCATAACACAATATGTTTTCCCAATTATTTAGATATTAATTTCATTCAGCAATGTCTTATAGTTTTCATTGCATAAATCTCCCATTCCTTAAATTTATTCCTAGATTTTAATTTTTTGACTATTATTATGAGTTGATTTGTTTTCTTAATTTTATTATCAGATTTATCATTGTTGGTACATAGAAATAACTAATTTTTGCATGATTAACTTGTACCCTGCAATTTTGTTAAATTCATTAATTAGATCAGGTAGCTTTTCTTGTGGATTGTTTGGGATATTTTTTATATATAGGAATATGTCATTTGTGAATAGTGTAAAGGTCATTGCCAAGTTTAAAATGAGGAAACTGAGACCAGCATAGGAAAATTAAATGCCAATTTATTAAGCTCCCCGGCGAGGTTCTGTGGTCTGGGGAAAAGGGGCCAGAGAAGTCGCACTGGCTTCCCAGAACGAGGGGTTTTTATAGCTTTGGGAGAGCAAGGAGTGGCTGGGTGTTCTAATTGGCTGTGGGGGAGTGGGATGGAGACAGGGTGGGCTGTTATTAGTGGGTAGGTTGTAGGGTAGGTTTTCCTAATGCAAGATCCAGCCAGGGTTGCATCAGCCGGGGCTGTCCGGAGGGCTGTGTGCAGAGCTAGGGGCCGAGTGCAGAGGCGGGTGCCGAGTGCAGAGGTGGATGTTGAGTGCAGATTCTGGTGCGGAGTGTAGAAGTGGGCATTGGGGAAGCCACGTGGCGGAGCTAGATGCTGAGTGCAGGGCTTGATGTCCAGCACGAAGTGGTTACACAGTTTCCAGGCACGGAGAGGGATGGGAGTGTCCGAGCTCCCGGCAAGGCAACCGGCCTTACAAATAGAGATAGTTTTATATCCTTTGCAAGTTGGATACCTTTTATTTCTTTTTCCTGCCTAATTGCTCTGGCTAGAATTTCTAGTACAATGTTGAATACCAGCAGTTAACATGGGCATCTTCTGATCTGAGGTGGAAAATTTCAGTTTTTTTTTTAACCATTGATGTTAGCTATGGATTTTCACAAATGCCCAATTGTTCATTTGATTAGCAATATTTTAAATCTCTTTTTTTGCAAAGGCTCCATTCCTTCTCATATGTCATCACTAAAAGGTCTTTTTCTTTAGCTTGCATTCAGGAAATGTTTTGGCAGAGATTTCCTTGAATACCAGTACTTAGTCCATTTACAACTCTGCTTTAGCCAGAATTTTCAGCTTCTATTGAGCCTAGAGATCAACCAAAGATGAAAGCTGAGGGTTTTCTCAGGTCCTTTCTGAGCAAGCATCCACTCCTAGGCATGTATGTGGCTTTATACATTCTACAATACATATGTATACATTTAAATGCCCTAATTTTCCAAAGAAACTCTCTTCTCAGATTTTACTCCCAGACTCCTTCAGGCTATACAGTTTTTGTCTCAACAATAATGTATTGTCCCAGGTTGTGGCAAGTTTTTCATTTGCCATATAATGTTTTTGGGCCATGAACCTGGCTTTTCTGCCATTAAGTGAGTTCCAAGTTAAGGAAAACAAAACAAGTCCTTTATGTCACTCCTTCATGTAGTCCCCAGTTTAGAACAAATAAATGAATCATTTTCATCACTCTCTTCTGAGTTAAAGAAGCCATAGACACATCTTATTCAAGAATATCAGACAGCTGATACCAATACCTGAGACCTCTCCTCTAATATGATAGCTGAGGCCATTTATCACTCAGCTAAAATATGACTTTATTTTTGGCTTTAATCTTTTATATTTTAAATGCCCTAACTTCATATATCCATATGTCCTCAGTGACGTTACCTAAACTATATACTGTAACTGCACTTATTCTGTGCTCATGTTCTTGTTCCTATCCTCACAACACAAGAATTCAGTTCATTATACCATTAAGAAAACAGTCTTCACTTTATTTTTATTCGATCATCTATCTTATGTCTACAGGTCTTTACAAAAAAAGTGAGTCCTATTTTCAAAATTAGTGAGCAGAAATGTCTCCTAAAATAAAGTTTTATCTGTGCAGCTATTCCTTAAGCATTATTTTAAAACTGTAATTTGGTTAAAAAAAAAAAAAAAAACGTCTATAGAATGAGGTGGATCTGACTTCTCATGCTGGTTCCCAAGCTCCCTTTATGACGCTCTACTTTTGCCCCTTTCCAAGGATCACACTGAGACATTTTACCTGGTTTATAATTTGTTTATAGTTTTATTTTTTAATGAGCTTAGCCATGGGGATCTCCTAGAAAATGAAGATCTCATTTAGGGGATAAATTGCTTCCTGCTTTGAGGACTCAAGAAAACTTCCCTTCTGCCAGTTTTCTCCTCAGTTCACTTCACCTAATTTGTTCAGCAAAAGTTTATGTGCAAATATTATGTCCAAATCACCCTGAGGGAAGGGCAGTACAGAGTCTGGAAATAATACAGAATTAATCTAATTGTTGAAGTATTAAAGTGGCCATAACCACCTAGGGTGAGAGAATTAGTTTCAGTAACTACCGAGACTAGAGATCAAATGATAATTCAACCCCATGAAAGAGAAAAAAAAAACAGCACCAATTTATTTCTGCTGCATTAGGACAGCGAAAATAAATACCACAGAGTAGGATAGGTATACCTAAAACAGAGGTAATTTGGCCTACCCATTTAACATGAAGATAAACGCCAGCCTAAGAACCCTAACAGAATAAACTGTGAGGGGCTGGAGATTCCCTGCTGTAGTGAATCCTAGAGTCAAAGCTTAATGCCGTCAAAGTTGTACTTGCTGCTTATATTTCTTTGTACCTTTCCATGCAGGTGTGACCTAGTGGAAAGGTTAGACAAAAGTGAGAACACTCTTATGACGACTACCCATCTATTTGGTTTCAGTTCTACTTTTGAAGATTTCACCTAGAAGAATGTTATCTGTAGATAAAACTTCAGCCCTAAAATGTATGAAGTCAGCTGGCAGGTCCCAGCACCCCCTTTTTTTCTCTTTTTCCAAAATAAAAGAAGTCCTGTGTGTTGTGGGATAAGTGATCTGAAGGTGTGGAGGGAATAAGCAGTCTCCATTCCTGGCTATTGGGTACCTCAAACACATAGATGGGAAGCACTACTAGCATGCCTATAGAGTGACCCTATAGCAAAATGGGCTTCTGAGTGTGCCTCTGGAAAGGGTGAATTGTCCCAAATGCATGCTCACCCCTAACCTTTGGGGGGAAGTGTAAAAAGCAGAGAAGAGAACCTGCTTTCCACTGATGCCAGAAGACTGAACTTCTTCCTCAGGCCCTCCCACTTTCTTGCCTTGATGACCCTGTAATGGATGTGGTTTATTATAGGCATAATGCCTTGGGTGACAGTCATTTTGATTAAGCTATAAACCTACCCTCTTGTGAGAAAGAAATAGGCTTTCAAATCCTGTGGAGAGAACGGACTACAGGGCAAGCCAATTTAGTTTAAATAATTTAGAGATACCCAATGAGAAGATTACCCCCTAAATATTTAAGACCTTGAAGGAACAAGTCATTCCTAGTTGTTCAATGTTTTCTCTCTGGGAGAATTGCCATGAGGGCAAATGCTGACTCATTGGTGACTCTATTTAAGGACTTGAATCTCAGAACTTAGACTCTGAGCACAATCACAGGATTGGAAAACAAGGTGGCCAGGACTCTTTGTCTCATGTCTCCACAGAAATGAATCTCTTGTCTACAGATAATTGTGTATCCTGTGATCACATACTATTCTAGTATGTGATGTGTGCAGGTATCTAGCACACTCTCTGAATGAGAGCCTGAAAATTATCATATGCAATTAGTTGACTAATGAAAATACATGTAAGGAAAGCTGTGTTATCCCAAGTCTAGTAAGATACAAAAAAAAAAAAAAAAAAAAAAAAAAAAAAAAAAAAAAAAAAAAAAAAAAAAAAAAAAAAAAAAAAAAAAAACAAGAAACTGTCACTATTTCAAAAGCATGCTCTCAGATCAGTGAATCTGACTGATGAATACTTTGAAATATAAGCTAAAAACATTATGAGTAGATAATATAAATGAATTGGGATTAAACTGAGGCTTGAGTGTGGGTAAGAGTTGGAATAAATAAATGAAGAGAGAAAATTTCCCATGGTGGGACATATCAGGACTAAGAATTGTCATGTATCCTTGCTTCTCTCCAGAGTCCTGACACATGGAGTATGCCCGTAAAGCAACAATCTAATAAGCAAAGGTTAATGTATTTAAGCAAGTACCCTCTTCCTCCAAATACAGCTTTTGGTCAGATATGCTTAATAGTGATGCTAAAGCTGGCTTCCTACCCCTCAAATTAGAAACAACCTGTCTTCCATGCAGACCTGGCCTCACTTCCTCATCAGTGGGAATGGAGAGTAAGGGATTCTTCTGGCAGCCCCCGTGAAGGGTGTTTTCCTGCAAGAAGAGGAGCACACCCTACCCTTGGATATAATACATAAAATAAAAAGCACAAAGCCAGGTTGCTGGCTGTAGGCAGAATATGTATACCCACTAATAAGATACCAGTTTTATTCCAAAGGAGAGAGACAGTAAGGGTGTATTGGAGCCGGAATCTAATAAGCACTGTAAACAGGTAGAGTATTCAAAATTATTAAAGTGAAGGAGATTTTTAGTTTCCCCTGTTTTCCTGTCCACTTTCCCTATTATTGAGGTTAAAACATGAAGCTCCTTGTGTCATAGGAAAAGAAAGTATTTACAAGATCTCAGAGTACTTATATGAATTTCAAAGCTGACATCTTTGGAACTAAAATCTTAAAAATCAACATCTTAAACATTTAAAAATCTGATATCTCAACTTCATGAAACAGAAAAGAATAGGATCAGTACAGTAGAAAGAAGCACTACAGAGTGGCAAAGGTGCCCCTTAAACAGGGCATCAGGGTCCTCCTGACATGCAAGTGCATGCCAACTTGAGAACCCTAATGGAAGAAACTGTGAGGACTGAAGTCTCCATGATTTTTCTAATGAGTTCTGGAGACAAAGATTAATGTCATTATATGTTTTATTTGCTGCTGATATCCCTTTGATTGTACCTGTGGAGGCAATAAATAATGTATTTGTTCATACATTCTCCCTATATTTATCTGTTGGGATAACTTAGAGTATAAGAAAAGTGAGCTTCCTCCCAAAAAAATAAAAACAGAAGGTCTTGGGTAAGGAAAATAAACGCTATGGGAAACAGAAACAAGAACAGAGAAGGGAACAATTGTATCCTGCTAATCCCTTGAAGCTGAAACTCCAGAAACTGGAATGCCAATGGTGATATTAGAAAAAAGTACACAGTTTAGGGCACATGATAGTACATGCACTCATGCTTCTCTTTGTCAGGGGAAGACGGAGGAGCTTTCTGGTTCTTTTGGATAATCTCCGTGGCTACTCTAAGCCTATGTATACGGTGGAAAAGAAATGAATCAGGGAAGAGACTAGGCAGAAGGAAGGTTATATATATTGCCTCAAGAGTCTTTCTCAACTCCCTGGATTAGGGATCAGGAAATTCCTGCTTGCACCGTCAGTACTTGTAAAGTAGCTGAGTTGGGAACTGCATGCCTGCTGTGGGCAGCTACTGTGGAGGCTCTGCACGGTCCAAGAGCAGAGAAGACCATGTGGCTAAGACATGCAGATCACAGCACACACAAGAGCTGACATGGAGAAGAAGCACAGGGCCTTGAAAGTCTCGAGAGTGCAGACTGCAAAGTTTACCAGTTAAATTTCTGCAGCTGCTAACAAAACACTGAGTATTACACAGGACAAAGGCCATCTGGCCAGAAACCAGCCAGACCTTGTGGCAGAAAAAGTTTTGCATGTAAACTAATTAACCCTTGACTTTTTATTTAAAAAGGACATGTAGAATTTCTCTAGCAGCCAGACACCACTGTGGTCTGAGAGAAGAGAAGAGAGTAATCCCCAGTTCCAGTGGGACACTTGAGTTGGCCTGCACAAGCTCATGAGAGCCAACTGGCGCACACTTTTAAACTCTCCTTTCTGTGCCATCATGTTGGTAGTTTGAAATCAGTCATAATGGGATTATTTACACCAGGGACAATAGCATGTGCTAAAAATTAGGACTTTTTTCCTAGAAGTGAGCTGATTTTTAAACTTTTACCAGCATACCACTGCCTAGTCCTCATTCTTAAGGCAGAAATATGAGAAGAGGAAGAGTTTTCTTCCCCATAACTTTTGCATCAGCAAGTACATGGAGAAATAGTTGCTGGGAGTATACTTGTTTAAACCAAAAATAAAATTCTGAGGCCCTCATAAATTTCATCCACCTCCCATCCCCCAACCCCCAGTAGACTGAACAGACTCCCCTCTGGGCCAAGCGACCTCAGAAAAACCTGAAGAACAGGTTTTTTCTGTGAAAGGACGGGAGGTCAGTCATCAGACAGGCCTTGTTATACTCCCTCCCTTTTAGACAATAGTCACAACTGACCTACATTAACATTAAAATAGAGATCATAAGATACAAAACAAATTCTTTGTGGCAATAAGATACCCAGCTCCAGTTTGACTCTGTCATAGTGTCACATAACAGATAGCTGACCCTGAAGGAAACCAAAATATTTTACCCCAAAATATATTTATTTGACACATTTTGAAATGGCTCTGCAATGCTATATTTTATGGGGAAACCTGACATCTGTAGAGTCTCCATAAATGTAGCTGGGTATTTCCTAGATTTAGGAAAGATTGAGAGCCTGACACGTTCTAGGTTTGAAAAGGGACATTTACCATGGTATTCTCTCTGTGGGCTGTTTCCTAAGAGGCTTCATCTACATAACAAGAACCTTGGCTTTCCGAAAACCTCCTTATCTTACTTAGCTCAAGCATTTCTTTCTACTGATTTCAAGTCTTTAAACAAAACTTAACTCTTTCAACCAATTGTTAATCAGAAAATCTTTGAATCCACCTATGACCTGTAACCCCCTGTCTTCAAGATATTCTGCCTCTTTAGGCTGAACCAATGTATACCATGGATTGATTTATGATTTTACCTACAATAGCTGTTTCCCTAGAATGTGTAAAATCAACCTGTAACCTGCCACCTTGCCTCAGGCACACTTTTTCAGGACCTCTTGAGACTGTTTTGGGGGCCATGGTTACTCATATTGGCTCAGTATAAACCTCTTTAAATATTTCACAGGGTTTGGATTTTTTCATCAACACTTGAAAAAGAAAAGGAGACAGCTTATTCTAACTTGGATATAAGATAAAAATCCTAAAAGATACGAAAGGGTAGAAAGTGTCAGATTTCAGAAAACTTCCAATGTCAAGTCAAAGAGATTGGCCTTTATCTCTTAATCTTAAAAAAACTTAAAAGATTTTGAGGGGAAGGAAGAATGGCATTTATGAGAAGGTTACCCTTTTCAGATAATCGGGTTAGATGAAGTCATGTATAGAAAATAATATTTTTAGAAACTACAATCATAGATTCGGTTAGCTTATACAAAGCACACTCTTGACATAAGTAATTCCATCTTAGAAAAAAGGACTCTATCTTACGTTTCATAGGGCAGTTTGCCAACAGGGACAAGACATTTTGCAGAAGGAAGGAAGGAAGGGAGGGATAGAGGGAGGGAGGGAGGAAGGAATGCATCCGACCAGATAGGGACATAAGCACACTCTTCCTCTATTCCTTTACTAAAGGACTCTGTGGCCATAAAAAGAGCTGGACTTCAGTAGCTTCAAACAGCTATTTTAACTGACACCGTCTTGCCATAACTCATGATAAGAACCTAGGATCTGTCACTGAAGGCTCAGAGAGCCCTTATAAGGCGAACAAACCATTTGACCCAGACCAGGAGATTCTTTTTGTCTTCATTGTTCTCCCTGGACTGGTCCATTAACCTTTTCTGGTATCTCTTTTCTCTTGATGTTAAATGTTACTTTGCTTGTTGTGGGATGTTTAATCTACAACATTTATATATCAATTAAGTATACTGTTATGTATGCTTTACAGTAGTGACTGACTCATGCTGTGGCTTCAACCTGTGTGCCTGCAGTGCTGACTACTGAGTGAAAGGGAAGTACTAAGGAGAATTGCCTTATTGGGAACTCCATGTAGCTAGTGACTTTTGTGACTGAAATAGTATCAGTAAAAGTCTGACATTATGGAAAGACACAAACATTTGTGGGCCTGGTTATCTCTGACCTTGCACTTCCTACAAGAGACAGTATGAGAGTGAATAGATAAAAAAAAGTGAACAATGATATGGAAACTAAATAGAGAAAAATAGAAAAATAGAAATATAATAATCAATGCTTAATAAATAGCTTAATCTACATATATTCCATATAGTCTTATTTTCCTACTGAGATTACTTTTCCTAAGTCAGATTTCAGATTACAGCTGCTTCAAAGCCAATGCATCAAGCAGATGAACTTCCACCAGTCACATGAGGTGATTATAATGCAGATTTCTGGGTTCTACTTTAGACCTATTGAATCAGAATCTCTAGAGATGGGCTTTAGGGATCTGTGTTTTAACTGTCACTCCTGGGAAACATTCGTGGTTTTTTTTATTTTTTATTTTATAGAGATGGGGTGTCACCATGTTGGCCAGGCTGGTCTCGAACTCCTGAGCTCAGATGATCCACCCATCTCGGCCTCCCAAAGTGCTGGGATTACAGGCATGAGCCACCATGCCCGGCCCGGGGAACTTTCGTGCACAGCAAATTTGAGATCAGATTTCTCAATTTAGTCATTGTGTGGTCTGGTACTTTAAATATATGCAGTGCCCAAATGAGATTTGCCAGAGTGAGAAGGAGCTGTGGGGTATATCAGCATAACTGCAGAATACATATGGTTGATGTAAGTTTAAAATATGGGGTTTCACCTTATTAACTTCATTGGCCACAGACTGCAAATTTAAACTTGTCTGTTTCAGGAAGTTCCTCCACTTTTTTTTTTTTTTCCTCTTTCCAGTTCATAGACCGCTTTCTTCACGCCTCAGGTGCACAATTCCTTGTTTTTCTGAATTATCTGAGTAATTCTACACCTATACTACTGACTGCCTTCAGCTGACCCCTCACCCATGATGAGGTAGGAAAATGACCCTTGTGGCTTTGGGAGGAGGATTTGTGAAATGACTAGCTCCCTATTCAGAGCACATTGAGTTTGACTGATGATCTGATACTCATTAGCTTTATGACTCTAAGCTAGCAAATTTTGAACCTCAGTTTTCTCATGTATGTGTAACTGGGTGGTGGGAAGGGGCAGAGCTCCCCAGCTCCCATTTGATGTGCATGAAGTTCTTGGCCTGTCTTTGCCCCAAGAATGGGAAAGGGGACCTGGCGGCTCCGGGAGCTTACAGTTCAAGTAAATATTGGACCCAAAGAGTTTAGCAGAAAGCGATTTATTAGGCACAGAGAAAGAGAGAAAGCTCCCATGCTGCCGGAGGGAAATCCGAAGGGGATATCTGCACAGGTAGAGAGGGAAAAACAGCTCCCACATTGTTGTGAGAGGGGATCCCAGAGAGGGAAATCCACGCAGGTAAGGTGCAGTGGAGTTTAACTTTGAAGTTATTCCCTCCCCAATCATGTTCTTGTCCAATGAGAGGAGTTCTTTCAAACTTCCTCTGGAGTGATTGATCCTCAACTCTGATGCTGGATTGGCTGTCCGGCCCAGAACAGAGGCCCTTCCTCCCAGAGTTTTTGCTGGCTTTTTAAAACAAAGGAGCACACCTGAAATTTTAAGTAGCCCGCACCAGAGAAAGTTAGGCAAAAACTCTGGGTTCCCGGATGGGGAGGTGGATGGAGGCATGGCGTGGGAAGTTCTTGCCTTTGAAACCATGCCCCTTGTGGACCCGGAAGATAAGTTAACATAGTCCCTCATATGGAATGGAGGAGAAAAAATAACTTTTTAGAAAGAACTTAAATGAGACTACTATGGCGAAGTGCCTAATACAGTATTTATTTTTAAAATTCTAATTTACATTTTTCTCATTTTCTTAGAATCCAGATTAAAACTACTATTCTGACAGCAATCCTTATTAACAAGGCAGAGTTCACTCATTATTTCTCAGGGAACACATTTCAGGCAGCAATTTCATCAGCATGTCCTGTTTCCCTCTCTTTATGTTTATGGCATTTGGGAGAAGGCTATTCTCAACAGCCCTTCTTCTTCTATCTGCTCACTCTCCCTTCTTCAAACTTCTTCTCACTCTTTTGTCAGTTCCCCTTACTCTTTTCAAGCCCTAACACCATCCGCATGTCTGACCTGGTCCAGGTGTCTCTTCTCTCCAGAGGGGCTTCTATGTTCTGACAGTCACCATCTGGACTCAGAGATGCTCTAACGTTGACATCTGTCATAAACATAAATACATCTTAGATCTTACATTCCCACATTCGTACTCCTGCTTAAAGCCATAGGTCCTTTCCAATGAAGGAGTTTTGTTTTCCTTTATTTTGTTTCTTCTCCATAGCACTTTTTTTGACAAAATCCCTCTTCTCTCAGGACCCACTGTCTTCACTCTTATCCCATAGGACACTATTGCTCTGGTTCACAAGGGTTTACTTCTGAGACAGTGGCTCACATCATGTCTAATGAGAAGAAATTACGTCCTCAGGGCTTTGCTTTCTTCTGTATTCATGTCTCTCCAGTGTGAATGCTCATATTACTTTCACAGAATCTTTTTCCATCTGAAGTACTCATAATGCTCTTTGAAATACCTGAAAGAAGGCAGTGAAGAAACATGGCACTTTTTCTGGAACACTGATTTTATTTGAAGATTGGGAAATAGGGGAAGGTATGAGAAACAAGCAATGCCATGAGTAAATGATTTCAATAACATTTAACTGAGGTATACTTGATTATATTTTTGTTTGGATCCAGACAGAGCGCAAATGGCATAATCAAATGAAGTTGAGGAGAGTTTAATAAAGAACTACTCACAGACGAGTGAGCAGAACTAAGAGAAACCAACAACAGGCAGTGAGTCACCCTGAGTGCAGGGGTCCATTGTCTCCTCTGGACTTGAAGGAGTCCGGGATGATGTGCTGCAGCTGTAACAACCAGTCATCCACCTAGAGCTATGACACTTGGCAGAGGGGCTGTTGAATCTGTAGCCCAACAAGGAGGGAGCAAAGTGAGTCAGTAACCTGACCTCTCTATCCATTTCCACTCTCATCTCCCATTGCCTGTTGGTCAAATCTAACCATAAGTGAGAGGGCAAGAGAGTCCTGTTAACGCAATTGATAGAGGCTGATGATGGGCCCTAGAGCAGCAAAGAGAAGGAAGTCAAGGAAGAGCAAATAAAGAACAGTCAGCCTAGGGCAGGAAGGAAACTCATACCAATTTTTAAGCCGAGATAAAACTGAGCTTGAGAAATACTCATTTTGGCTCATGATTATGTTCTGAAAGAGAATCAAGGGTACTCTGCTTATGAGACACCTAACAAAGAGTTGTAAAACAAGGCTTAAGCAAAATAAAATCTTTTTAAGTACTTAAAAAATGATTTATTGTATTTATTTATTTTTGAGACAGGGCCTTGCTGTTGCCCAGGCTGGAATGCAGTGGTGTGACCATGGTTCACTACAACTTTCTCCTCCCAGGCTTAAGTGATTCTTCTGCTTCAGCCTCCTGAGTAGCTGGATCTACAGGCATCTACCACCACACCCAATTAATTTTTGTATATTTAGTGGAGATGGGGTTTTGCCATATTGTCCAAGCTGGTCTCAAAGTCCTGGTCTCAAGCAATCTGCCTGCCTCGGCCTTCCAAAGTGCTTGAGCGACAGGCGTGAGCCACTGCAACTGGCCATAAATTATTTTAGTAGTGAGAGCCATACTCTGCACAGGTCTGTCAAGGAATTTCAGGCCTTTTGGTGCCTCAAAGTTACACATAAAGTGCCCCTGTTTCACACCATGTTACCTACACCCAGCACCATCTTTGAGACTGTGACAAATGGAAATGGCTCCCAGATGTTTTGTGGAATCTATTCTAGACAGCTGTTCTGAAGAGGGAGACCCAGGCATCTGAGATCAACTTCCCCTTTGACTATCACACTGCATTTCAACAGAATAAAAGGCAGACGGACTGGCGCCTCCTGTTTCACCTTCCTGTAGGTGGGAGGCTTGGTCTTGGGGAAACTCTCCTGAAGACTATTTTTACTTAAGGTCAAACCAGAAACTTTTCCACCTGTGAGTCCTAAAACTGTAAAACCGAAACCCTTTCATATGTGATTCCTGAAGCTGTAAACCTAGACCCTTTTCATATGTGATTTCTAAGGCTATAAACCTAAGATTCTTCCACGAGTAATATCTAAACTATAAGCCTATATAAAGGCAGAACCTTCCTTTGTTAGATGAGCTAAATTTGGACAGATTATTCCTCAGCTCCCGGCTGTAATAATAAACCCCTTCCTTTCCCATTCGGTGTTTGGGAGCTCTATTTCTCACAGCCGCTCCTACTACAGTTCCACCCCTTCAAAACGGGTTCTATGTCAGATTCATTTGAGAAACCTTAGCTCTTGCATCTCTGGTTGGAAGATTTATAAAGTGGTTAGATTTCTAAAAATTCTTAGAACCTTTGGTGGGGCCGGACAACTGTTTTAGTTTCTGGAGACATACCCGCCTGGGTTTCAGACTAAGCTCTGCTTGACCGGCTGTGTGGCTTTCAGCCATGCATTTAATTCCTTTGAGCTTCATTTCTTCACACATGAAATGAGGACACTTACTTTACTTTCCTCATTGAATTATGGTAAAAAATAAATGAGAAACATTTTCAGGTGGGCTTTGATGTAAGTATTGAAACAGAGCAACCAGTAGTAGTAGTAATAGTAACGTATGTTCATCAGTATTGTCTTCACTATCATCGCTCACTTAATTTAGCATAATATACCCAGTTTCCCAAACCAACTTGAGCAAATCACGCTCCGACGGTAGCACATGTTAAGATCACATGGAAATGGTGTACTGTGTTGAGACATCATACTTGGGAAAGTCTGACCTGATATTTCTCTCTCATAGAAGGCAATGGGTCTCAAGAACAGAGTCTCTTCAACCTCAGTCACCTGGGAATTTTGTTGAAATGCACATTCTGGCTTAAACAGTCAGAGGGAGAGCCCAAAGTTTTGCATTTTTAACAAATTCCTACGTAGTGCTGATGCTGCCGTAGCTGGTTATTATTTCCTGTTCCTGCTTTAATTTACTAGGCATGAGATAGGCTTGATTCACTTGAGATTAGACAAATCGATGGGTTTTGTTTTTGTTTTGTTTTGTTTTTGTAACTGTTGCTCCTATAAAATTGAGCCTCTGGCTCTGGGAATTAGAGTTGGAGGGTAGGGTTTGATACGTGGATTAAAATCAAGGGAATAAGCCACTCTGAGCAGCTGCATAACTTTAAAGATTTGGGGAAGTACAAGAGGGTCACAAAATGGAGAGGAAAGAGGTGCCCTGAAGACAACTTATAACCAGTGTATCATATTTCCCTGAATGTTCAGCCTTCATTTTAAGAAAAAAAACTCCATATGCCTTCCAACACTCACCACACACCCTTCCCTATGAGCAGTTCCATCACAACAGTGTTTAAAGTATCCATCTCACAATCACTTAAAAAGCAGTATATACCATGCATTCTCTGCATTATTCTAAAATCACACTAATAATTAATGTATAACTTCCCAGAAACTGAGATCATTCCCTTCAACATTCAGAAGATAAAAATCTATTAACAATTTCCTTACGTTGCATCGTGATGGCCTTTCCCATTTGCACATGGAAAGCAATGGTCATGATGTACACCTGTGTATAAACACCAACCCAAGCTGCTGTGATTTTAGCAGAAAAAATTTTAGCTAAAAAAAAAAAAAAAAAAAAAAAAAACACTGATGGCACAGTCATTTTTTTTCTGCCTAACCTACAAAGTAAAAAAGAAAAAAAATACAGAAAAAACAAAAAGACTGTTTCAGAGTTAAACACCTAGGCTTTGTGCATTGCTCTTTTGTCTTTTACATCTGAGCTCAGTGACATTCCTGCAGTGCTCCGGTAGCTACCCGTGGTAAACTCATCCTTCTGATCGAAATACGTCAATCAGTCTAACGTCTGCTTCTTCAGAACATGTTAAGGTATTTTCCTTGTAATTTCTTGAAGCTAGAAGAATACCCTTCACACATGCTCTCTGCCACACAACCTCCTCCCCTCATGTTTTCCAAGACCTGGTGAGGCTGTAACACATGGTGACAAGGAGTAGTCTCTAGGGTCGGACAGAACAGAGTCCCAGTGACCCCCTCCCTAGTTATATGACTTTGGACATGTTATTTCTCATCTATAAAATGACAATGATAATATAGCTCCCATCTTAGTGTTTCTCCAACTATGACAAGTTCATTAGTGAAACAGTATTCACTGCCTGTGGACAAAAGAAGTCATTTATCAAGTCAAAAATATATTGACTGAAATATCACTGTAATGAGATGATACAGGAGAAAGGAAACACTCTCAGTGGAGGCTTCCTAGTGATATTTGCAAAGATTTTTATTATCTTTTATGCGCAGTTCCTGACCATTGCTCCATAATCCAATTTATGTTAAATATGTTTTTGTCTTATCTGAGTTGTAGATGTCCTTAAGGATATCTATTCCCTGATGGCTTTATAATCTCCACTCATTATAGCTATAGAGACTTTATTTAACAAATGCTTTCAAACTCAAAATCTAGTCAAAAAAAGAAGGAAAGAAGGAAAAGGGAGGAAAATGTTTACTAAGTGGCTAACCTGTTGCTCACATAACCTCACTTTTATTTATTCTCACAACATTTTGATTAAAACAGCACTAATATCCTTTCTTCCTTCTTTCCTTACATCTTTTTTCTTTCTTCCCCCTTCTTCCTTTTTCCCTTCCTTCTTTCTTTCCTTCCTTCTTTTTTCCATTTATTTCTTTATCTTCTTTTTTCATCAGAGTTTTGAGACCAAGTGAGACAAATAATTATAGAGGTCCTAAAACTAATAAAACTTGGTGTCAGAAGCGTGTAGAAAATTCAGAGCCCATGCTCTGTTTACCAGCTCACATTGCATACTAAGTAAAGACACATTCCTCTATGTCATATGAATGGACCAATGGGACTCCAGGGAAAGTCATTTCTGCTCTATCTATACATATACTTAACTGCCAGGCTCCTGAGGATCAGCTCCTTCTAGTAGGAAGTATCTGGGACCCCAAAGGAATTTCTGTAATGATTTTTCCATTTTTATGGAAAGAAGATGTTGTCACTAAACACAATGAAACCCAACAATTCTGCATAAGAACCAAGGGGTCTAGAATAGTAATCAGAATGGTAGAGTGAGACAGGGAAGCCTTTTAAAAAGAAATAAATGTTGTACAAGGAATGAGTTAATTGGCCCTGGAGTGTTACTGACCAATAACAGCAATTGACTTGGAAAGACCTGTGAGCCTCACCCTTCAATCCCGCAAGAGCTTTAGCATGCATCTTCCTGCCAGACTGGCACAGCCAATTAACTTTCCACTCTGCTCCATGAGATGTGATTGCACTACCCATAATACAAGAAAGGAGGCCAGCCTTTAATCATCTACTCTATGTCAGGTAATATACGCTATGCTACTTACATTGTTTTAATTAATCCTCACAATCCTCTTATTAAAATAAATCCTGCTATTTCTGTTTTACAAAAAAAGACACAAACTCAGAGATATTGTGATGTGCCTGAAGTTTTACAAGTCACAGGCCAATATTTACATCCAAATTTCTTGAGCTCAAGAGCCTTTATTATTTTCACTACATCATCTCATCAAAAACTAGTTGTGATCTTTCACATAAGAGTGAGACACCTCTGATTTGCATCTGAAGCCACGTGCTACCTAGTTTGAGACCAGTTGAACTTGAGCCATCTGCCTAAACATACATAGCTCCCTGCTCTGGTACCAAGAACCGACTATCAGTTTAGGGAATTATCTGAGCCTTAGGAGGAAAGTTTTCTTTGGACCAGAGTTTCCCAAAAGTCAATTGTCTATAAACCCTCTTCATTTTTTTTTTAACCATATACACATACCAACTATACCATTATTTCTATATTATTGTTTCTTTTTTTAACTCAAATCATTATGTTTTAAGAGCACACTTGATATCATCCGCACAAATAGAATACCAGCATTAATTAATTAATTTCATGTTAATTAAAATCTGAGTACCCCTTACATTATTATCTGTATCTTCAGGAAAATGTTTACCAAGTTTTAGAAAATACTGCTCTAGCCAAAGCCAACTCACATTACCAATACATCCCAACTATTAGCTTATTTGAATCTCATATTAGTGGAGCTGCTCACCTGGTATAATTCAGTGTTCTAGAATGTAATCCTATTTGGGATCTCTGCCCTTTTTTGTCTTATTTTGTTTTTAATTAACACATAATAAGTGTACATATTTATGGGGTACATCGTGATGTTTTGATGCATGTAATAATCAAATCACTGTACAATGTACCACTTTTAAATCACATTAAATCATGATAAAGATCTTTTTTTTTTCTTTTTTTTTTTCTTTTGGTAACAGTTTTAGTAAGATGAAATTCCAATGCTTAAAAATTGACTCATTTAACATGTATAATTCACACAGTTGTGCAGTTGTCACCACAATTAATTTTAGCATATCTTCATCTTCATCACTCAAAAAAAAACCCCGTACCCTTTCATAGTCATCCTCATTCTTCCATCTCATGCAGCCCTAGGCAACTGCTACTGTACTTTCTGACTCTACAGGTTAGCCTATTCTAGATATTTAATATAAGTTGAATCATACCATCTGTGACCTTTTGTGTCTGACTTCTTATACTTAATGTTTTTAAGGATCATCCATGTTGCAGAATGTATCAGTACTTCATTCCTTTTTATTGCTGAATAATATTTTGTTGTATGGAAATTGTACATTTTGTTTATCTACTCGTCAGTTGGTGGGTGTTTGAGTTGTTTCTACTCATTGGCTGTTATGAATAATGCTGCTATAAACATTCCTGTAAAAATGTTTATGTGTATGTATGTTTTCATGTCTTTTGAGTTCATGCCTAGGTGGGGAATTGCTGGTATGATGAAAAGCTTTAACAGTGTTTGGGGTTCTGTTTTAAATTATCTTTTTGACCTCAATTTAATGACTCAAAGAAATGATATTATGCCTTCACCCATTTATTATAAAACTAGCCAAACAAGTCCTGCAAATTTATCTCAGAGGGGTATTTCAAGACAGAAATGATATCATAATCATAGACAGAGACAAAAGAATTTGGGTTCTGCCACTAACTAGCAAAATGTTCGTGAGCAAATGACTTTACCTGCTAGCCTCCATTATCCTTATTTGGAAAATGAAAGGATTAGATTTGTCATTGCCTGACATCTTCCTTCACTTTAATACTCCGTAATTTTATAAGCATATGTGAAAGCATTTTGACAAGTTAAAGGTAGTTTTAAAATATAAACTATCATTATCACATATTGCCTCCTTGCCGAGAAATGGCTGTGTCCTATGGTGAAATAACATCAGCATTCAATCTTAAGGAAAAGTATGCCCAAAATAGACCATTTTCCCAAAAAACAAGACCATATTCTGATGTAATTCTCAGGTGCTTGTGGGACCTCTCAAAGATTGGGAAGATATATGTATTTTTCTCTACGTAATTCTACTTTCTTAGACCAAGAAAACACTGCAAAGAGAACCCTTGTGTTATACCTAAGCAATACATTTGCAGCACTTCCCTGGTGACATAACTGACTCTGGAAAGGAACACTGAATTATGTCCTCTGGGGTAGCTGGAATCACAGTGAAATTGTCACACAGAGAACTGAGTTGGAGGACTGGAGAAAATGAGCACTCTAGCACAAGAAATTTTAAAAGGTACAATGAACTGTGTGATAAACCCAAAGAATACACTTTTAGCAAAATATATCAGTATGATTCAGCTTGGAATTCCCAGGTAGTTCAGTTTCTTGAGTATTCCCAGTTCACACAGGAAATACATTGAGGTACACTATCTATCTATATAGTACCACCACCAATTTAAAACTAGATACAATTGTCCCTCATGGTTCTGTGGGTTGACTTGACTCGGTTGTTCTGAGGTTCCAACCTAAGTTTCCTTATGAGGTTACTCTCAGATAGTTGGGATTGTCATCATCAGAATGTCAGATATCCTAGATGGCTTGAGAGCTAGCCACATAGTCTGTGTTAATTATTTAGTTCAAGAGAATTTATTTTAGATGCCTTTGACACTTAAAAATTTACAAACTGATGTATATCTTTTTTTATATACATCTTTTGATCATCAGGATAGTTCTGTTAAATAAACAAATCAAGAATGAAAAAACAGATTCAAATATGCTAATGGTTACCTAAAACAGCATGGCTATGCCTGATAGAAAAAGCACCCCAAATTTCCTATTCTTGATCCAGTATTCTTTTCATTATACCCCGTTACTTCTCTGATTCTATGCAACCATAGTCTATTACTGAAAATTTTAATAAAATCGCTTTGACTTTTTGTACTAAAACTTGCTTCCCGGTAATGGGGCAATAATTGATCCTTATGCGGTCCTCTACAATCCAGAGTAAGTCAGATCTGTCTTATACCTGGGAGCTCTTCGAATGTTTGAAAACTCTGTTGTCTTCTAAGATATCACTTTCTTCCATTTCTCAATTATCTTTATGAATTCTTTTTCTCTCTTTGGCCTATGAATATTGGTCAATATGTTTTCAACATCTATATTATTTTGATTAATCCAACATGAGATTTGGGACTGGGGTCATATTCATTACTTTACAGCTGTGTTGCTTTCCTATACCCCATTGTCTTCCTTCAGGGTGATGAGATGAGACTCAGATATTACTTGCATGTGCAAATGATTTTTGTTCTTTAGCATTAAGAGAGAGTAATCCTGAAGTTATGAATCTAGGAGATTATGTAGGAACTGCTATATAGCTGCTATTCTTCCCTCCTAAGAGGTAGATAAACCTTTGCTCTCTAGTATTTTACAATATTTTAAGTTGTAAACAAATGACCCAGAGATTTTTTCTTCTTGTAAAATAGAGACATAGCTACTGGAGAGAGAGCTATGTTACATATACATATACATATACATATACATATACATATACATATACATATACATATACATATAGAAAGAGAGAGAGAAAGAGAGAGAGAGAGAAAACTTTTAATATTTCTGGAAATCTCCATCACCCTTTAATTGCCAGTATTTGTTGTTTTACTTAGTTTTTTTTTCTTTTTTTTGCTGGGGTTACAATTCTGTAAAAATGTTTTCTCTAGTTCCACATTAGAGTGCTCAGTGGTTAAGCCTTCAGCTCACTGGTCATCTCATCTCATGCACCAAAATCTGCCAAGTAATTTTCATGCACCGAATAGTACATCTTACAGATACTATTGAATTCTCAGTCTCTCAGCATAAACTATTCCTTCAGCTTCAGATTTCCAGTTTAAATTTCAAGTTGACATTTCCATAACAATGTCTTTTGGACATCTAAAAACCAGTGTGCTCAAAAATAAACCATCCTCCTTCTCTTCTTAAACCATTCATCCTCACGTTTAGATAGTTATATATTAGGACCCTAGAGTCAAGAACGTAAAGACCCGATAATCACATTAGTCTTCTCCAATTCACCACCATGGCTTTCCTTCCTTTAAAAAAAAATCTCCTTAGTACCTACTATGTGTCAGGCACTAACAAGCCAGCACTGAACAAAGCAATCAAATTCCCTGCTCACAAGGAGGGTAGAGAGGCAATTGGCAGGTAACCAAATGATTACATAATATAACAGATGAATTAAATATTAAAAAGAAAATAAGAGATTCAGGTATTTCTATTAACTGTATTACCAGTCATATTAGAAAATACCAGTTTTGATATCTGACACAAGGTTTGACTTCTGAAAGAGAACAGCTGAGTCACAGAAAAAAAACAGAGATTTTCAATTCATCAGCACTGATTAAACCTTCCTTAAAAATATGATTCTCACCAAGATATAAAGTAAAATAGAGAGGCTTGTGCTTTGAAAGAGCCAGGGTCTGACTCCACCCTCTTTCCACCATCAGTTCCACTGCACATTCCAAAATGAAAGTGATCTCTTGTGTCCCTGAAACTTCGAGTGTCAGTGTAGCATAGGAAGCTAAAGAGATAGGAAAAGAGGTGAGAACAGAGTAGTTTGGAGCTTATAGTTTTTCATGCAGTTTCTTTGAAGAAACAAGAATTACTGCTCGCTTTATGTTGTGCAGAAAATAACTACATATGAGTGTATGCTTTTGCAGCCTTGAAAAATCCTTCATGCCTGGGTCTGTTTTCTAGACTGATATTTCCTTGTCCTAGAATCTGAACATCAATAGTTGCTGACATTTTCTTTAAAACACTGAAGCATCTCAAAGTCTAATCTATTTTGCTTCCTCCTGAATTGGATTCTGCCCACTGTGAGAACTGTACATGAGATAAGAGGGGAATTTGGTGAGAGGCTTTCTCCACTCATGGTCCAAACAACTTTTATAAACAGTATTAATGTATACACTTAATTGACATTAATCAGAAGAGAAAGTAAGTTGAAAACTTAAAAAAATAATTGGCCATGTTGGTAATGTGGTCAATATCTGAACATCCTCATAAAAATGAATGTTTTCTTTACAAACAGTATACCATGAGATTTATGCAACAAGGATTTCTGGCCTGAGGAAATTGGTACAAGAGAATTTTCTACAGAGATATACCCGTATCTAAAAGAATAGGAATGCAGAAGGAAAACAACATGCAGACACAACACTGCAAAATAATTTTATCTCAGTGAGATCAAAATGTTTCTGTGAAGCTGCTACAGCTTCCCTTCTCGGAATATATTGCTTAGTCTTAAATGCTGAACCACCAAGAAAAAAAAAATTGTGGAGAAAACAGAGGAATCCAGAATAAGCATGTTAAGTAAGGATTCATAGGAAATGCAGAGAGAATATCATAAGGTATATTTTTCTTTTATTTTCCACTAAATTTTATTCCTGAGTTTAGATGTCTCCTCTCATATAGGTAATTCAACTTTTTAAATTCAAAGCCAGTTTTATTGTAGTAAATATTTTTGGAATTCAAACTCAACAATCACTGGTATTGACCCACAACAGAGATCAAGAAGGAAACCTATACTTTCATCCCCAACTGGCAATAATGAGATATCCCTTCCCCACTCAGGTGGAGTCAAAAGGCCTAGTGAAGCAACTAGAATTTTATAATTAGCCAATGGTAATAAGGTCACCTCCACTGCATTGTCAGCAGAGACCACATGAAATGTTAGAATTCCTATCCCTACTCAGTGGTAGTAAAAGACTATTTACTAAGGAACCTGGGTCCTTACTGTCAACCACCTGACAGTAATCATGAAGGAACTGCCTTTCTACTGCTGAGTGTTGTCAGAGAAATAGAGCTAAAACCGTTGGTATAACTAAAATCTAGAGTAATAGCACAAAAACTATGTTTCAGTAAAAATGATTTTTTAAATTATGCTTAAGTTCTGGGATACATGTGCAGAATGTGCAGATTTATTACATAGGTATGCATGTGCCATGGTGGTTTGCTGCACCCATCAACCAATCACCTACATTAGGTATTTCTCCTGATGCTATTCCTCCCCTTACCCCCCACCCCTGAACAGGCCCCAATGTGTGATGTTCCCCTCCCTGTGCCCACATCTTCTCATTGTTCAACTCCCACTTATGAGTGAGAACATGTGGTGTTTGGTTTTCTGTTCCTGTGCTAGTTTGCAGAGAATGATGGTTTCCAGCTTCATTCATGTCCCTGCAAAGGACATGAACTCATTCTTTTTTATGGCTGCATAGTATTCCATATCGTATATGTGCCACATTTTCTTTATCCAGTCTATCATTTATGGGCATTTGGGTTGGTTCTAACTCTTTGCTATTGTGAATAGTGCTGCAGTAAACATACATGTGCATGTGTCTTTATAGTAAAATGATTTCTAATCTTTTGGGTAGATACCCAGTAATGAGATTGCTGGGTCAAATGATATTTCTAGTTCTAGATCCTTGAGGAATCACCACACTGTCTTCCACAGTGGTTGAACTAATTTACACTCCCAACTGTGTAAACGTGTTCCTATTTCTCCATATCCTCTCCAGCATCTGTTGTTTTCTAACAAAAATGATTTTTTATACCAAGAACCAAAAATATCTCAAACAAAATGAAAAGACACAAACAATAGATTACAATACCAAGATGACAGGGATGTTAAAATTATCTAGCAAAGATTTAAAAGCAGTCATCAAAAGAATGCTTTAATGAGTAATTGCAAACATGAATTAAATCAAAAAATATGAAAAAGAAAACCCTATAAAAATTAGAAAGTATCAATAAAGAGATAAAAGGTATAAAGATGAACCAAATAGAAGATTTAGAACTGAAACATTTAATAAACAAAATAAAAAACTTAGATGAGCCTAACAACAAAATAAAGGGGAAAGTGTGAAGAATAAATGCATTTAAAGGTGAAATTACACAAATTATCAATGTAAACTGGAAAAAAAATCAGAGACCTAAAGACATGTGGGACTCTAACAAAAGATCTAATTTTCCTGTCATTGGAGCCCCTAAAAGAGAGGAGAAAAAGAGTGTGGCCAGAAAAGTACTCAAATTAAAAATAGAAGAAAACTTTCTAACTATGAAAAGAGACATAAATCTACAAATTAATAAATCTGAGTGAATCCAAAACAGGATAAACCTAAAGAAATCCATGCCAAAACATAGCAAATGAAACTTCTAAAAACTAAAAGCAGATAAAATATCTTCAAAGCAGACAGAAAAACCACATTTTACCTATATGGGGAAAGCAACTTGAACTACAATAGATTTCTCACCAGAAATCATAGAGGCTAATAGTAAAGGTCCCAATATTTTTCAGATGCTGGGAAAAGAAAACAAACAAAGAAACCCTGAAGAATCAACCCAGAAACATATAGTCAGTAGAAATATCCTTCAGGAATAGAAGGAAAATTAACACATTCTCAGATGAAATTGAGAAGAGAATTTGTCACCTACAGACCAACCCTAAGAGAGCAGCTGAAGGAAATTCTGTAAACAGAAAAAAAGAGATAAAAAAAGGAATACTGGGACATCATGAAGAAATAATATAGTAAGAAAAAAATGGTAAATGCAAATGTAAATTATCCTCTTGAGTTTTCAAAAGTATGTTTGATGGATGAAGCAAAACATAAAACAATTTTATATGATTCTAAACATATGCACAGAAAATATTTAAGACAGTTGCATTATAAGCAGGGGAAGATAATGAAAGTAGGTAAGGTTTCTATACTTCTTTCAAACTGGTAATATAATGATACTAATGGATTTTGATAAGCCATATATATGTATATACGTATGTTATATATGTATGTCATATGTATGTATATATGTATATATGTAATAAATATGTATATATGTAATAAAATGCATAGAACAATCACTAAAAAGACTATGCAAAGATACACTAAAAGACACCGTAGGCAATTCCACTAAAGTGGTGGAGTAAAGACATTCAAACGTCATCCACCCCATAAAGGCAATAAGAACACTAGCAAAACTGTCAAAATTAACTTTTATGGAATGCGGAAAATCAACTAATGCTTCTCAATATTTACCCAAAGGATTTGAAAACATGTTCATGTAAAAACTTACACACAGGCCAGGCGTGGTGACTCATGCCTGTAATCCCAGCACTTTGGGAAGCCAAGGCAGGCAGATCATGAGATCAGGATATCAAGACGATCCTGGCCAACATGATGAAGGCTCATCTCTACTAAAAGTACAAAAATTAGCTGATGTGGTGGTGCGTGCCTGTAGTCCCAGCTACTCAGGAGGCTGAGGCAGAAGAATCACTTGAACCAGGGAGTTGGAAGTTACAGTGAGCCAAGATCATACCACTGCACTCCAGCCTGCTGACAGAGGACAGAGCAAGACTCTATCTCAAAAACAAGTAAACAAACAAACAAAAAACATGCATACAGTGTTTACTGTATATTCATTCATAATTGCCAGAACTTGGAAGCAACCAAGATGTCCTTAGGAGGTGAATAGAAAAATAAAATTTGGTACATTCAGACAATGACATATTATTCAATACTAAAAATAAATGAGCTATCAAGCCATGAAAAATCATGGAGGAAATATAATTTTCTGAAAAATCCACATACTGAATGATTCTAACTTTATGATATCCTGGAAAAGACAAAACTGTAAAGACAGTGAAAAGATTGGTGGTTTTCAGAGGTTGGAGGGAGCGAGGGTGGAATGAGAAGGCAAAACACAGAGTTTTCAGCTAGTAAAACTATTTTACAAAATATCACAATGGTGGATACATGTCACTGTATACTCATCAAAATACACAGAATGTACAGAACTAAGAGTGAACCCAATGTAAACTATGGCCTTTGGATGATAATGATATGTCACCAGGTTCATTAATTATAACAAGTATAATAACTTGGTGCCAAGAATAACAACAACAAAAATTATTTCCATGCCAATATTTTTCTATCCAAATGGCCAACACATATGTAGAGATATTCACATACCCAGGACTGTACGTTGGCTTACAAAAGTCCTAAGAAAACCCTGAACTGTCACTTCTGTTTAATCTTGAAGCTCTGTGCAGGAGGAAGTGAAGGCTAAAGTAGAGTTGTAAGTTGCTGGTCTGTGTGTTGAAATTATGTACCAACATATTGACAGAGCCCCTTGGCAAAGATTTGAAGACTTATCAATTCAACGTATTTAAGAAAATCTCTAATGACTATCTGAGCACCAAACTAACTGAGCAGAGGCTTCAGTGGTCATATATGACATAAGTACATAGTTTATATAGTTAGTTCACAAAAAGCACTAAACAAACAACAAAAACTAACAACAAATCTTGGGACAATGGGAGTATCTCATCTCCAGAGCTGCTACCTTATATTATTTAAAATGTCAGGTTTTTAACAACAACAACACAACAAAATATTTAACATGCCACAAAGTAGCAACAAAATGTGGCCCATACTAAAAAAAAAAAATAGACCTATCCCTGCGGTAGACCAGACATTGGAATTACTAGCCAAAGACTATATCAGCTATTTTAAATATGTTCAATGAACTACCATAAACCATGTATAAAGAAGTAAGAGAATGATGTCTCAACAAATGACAAATGTCAATAAGGAGACATAAATTGTTTAAATGAATTAAATAGAAATTCTGAGATTGAAAAGTACAATAACTGAAATAAAAAACAGTTAATGACAAGTGTGGGTGAGAATGTAGAGAAATTTGGACGCTTACACATTGCCGGTGGTAGTGATGATGTAAAATAGAGTAATTCATAATGACCCCAAACTGGGAATAACCAAATTGTGTCAACTGATGAAGTGATAAATAAAATGTGGCATATCAACATAATGTAATGTTATTCATCCCTAAAAAGTGAATGAAGTGCTGATTCATACTACAACTTAGACAAACTTTGAAAACATTATGCTAAATAAAATACCTTACATTTAGATGGACAGACACTGTATAATTTTATTTGTATAAAATCCAAACTAGACCAATCCGTAAAGGGAGAAAACAGATTAGAGGTTGCCAGGTGCTAGATGGAGGGAAAAATAGAAGTGACTGATAATGGGTGTGCAATTTCTTTGGGGCATGATGAAAACATTTTAGAATTGGAGAGTGATGCACAACTTTGGAAATATACTAAAACCACTGAATTATAAACTTTTCAATAATACATTTTATGGTATGTGAATTATATCTCAAAGATATTGTAAACACCATATCTAAAACAAAATAAAATAATAATTAGTTTAACATTATATTATTAATATATTTATTATATTATTTATAACATAATTACAATAATTATATTAATCTATAATGTAATATATGATATAATATATATGTTAATTCAAAATATATTGAATATTAATATATTATATTGATTAATATATTATATCAAATATAATTAATACATATATCAATTATATATTGATATGGTATACATTAATATATTAATATAATAACTATTGAATGGAGTCTTCGAAGATGGCCGATTAGGAGCAGCTGAGGATTGCAGCTCCCAGCGAAAGCATGGAGGGTGAGTGGATGCCACATTCCCAGACAGATTTTTATTGCCCACAGACCAGGAGATTCCCAGGGGGAGGAGCCTCACGGGTCCCCAGTGCAGCTGGTTTGGCTAGCGCAGCTGGTTTGGCCAGCGCAGCTGTTTTTACCGGCGTTGCTGTTTTGGGCGGCGCCCTGGTGCAGTGGTTCCCCATACAAAATACGTGGGTCCAGGTGCCATTTTAGCTGGCAATTGGAGCTCTGGGAAGGCAGAGCCACCCATTCATCTGATTAAAAAAGGGGACTGAAACAGGCAGCCAGACCAGGAGATTTCCCAGGCAAAAAAACGCCACGAAACTCAGCTCCCGCGGTTTCAGCCGGCGCAGTGGGTCACCGCACAGGAAATCACACAGATCCCGGCGCCTTTTCAACAGGCAGCTGGAACACCTGGGAGATAGTCAACCATTCAACTTAAAAAAAAACAAAAACACTCTGAGGCAGAGAGCCAGGTGATCAGGCTCGGCTGGT
The DNA here is from genome assembly GCA_004027835.1 of Alouatta palliata. NCBI lineage: Eukaryota > Metazoa > Chordata > Mammalia > Primates > Atelidae > Alouatta > Alouatta palliata. The sequence continues at coordinate 49,002 of PVKV010015413.1, forward strand.
CCCACCCCCACAAAAAAACAGCCATTGGAAACGCTCTGGATCGAGAGTTTCACAGCACGCACAGCTGAACCCGGGACGGTCCAGCTCTGTGGGGGAGGGGCGTCTGCCATTACTGAGGCAGTCTGCCACTACGGAGGTAGTTTGCCATTGCAGAGGCAGCCCACCATTGCATTGCCGAGGCAGTTCTAACTACACCCATATAAACAGGACCGCAGGGAAGTTCACACGGCAGCTGGGCGGAGCCCACAGCAGCTCAGCAAAGCCTCTGCAGGCAGTGACTAGGCTGCCTCATCGCTGGGCAAGGCAGCCCTGAGAAAAAGGCAGCAGCACAAGGGAAACTCATAAATAAAGCTCTAACTCCCCGGGACAGAGCACCTGGGGAAAAAAAGGGGTTTATGAGTTCTGCTGCAGCAGACTTAAACATACCTGCCCAGAAACTCTGAATGAACAACAAAGCTCACAGCTCAGCACTTGAGCTCCTATAAAGGACACTGTCTCCTGAAGCAGCTCCCTGACCCCCTTATATACAATGAGTCACCTCATAAAGGAGAGCTCAGACTGACATCTGGTGGGTAATCTTCTGGGACAAAGATAGCAGAAGAAGCAACTGGCAGCAACTCTTACTGTTCTACAGCCGCTGCAGGTGATCCCCAGGCAAGACGGGCCTGGAGTGGACCTCAGCAGTCCTACAGCAGAGGGGCCAGACATTTAGAAGGAAAACTAAAAAACAGAAAGAAATAACTTCACCATCCACAAACTGGACGTCCAGTGAGAGACCCCATCTGAAAATCACCAACCACAAAGACCACACATAGATAAATCCACAAAGATGGGAAGAAACCAGCGCAAAAAGGAGGAAAATGCCCGAAACCAGAACGCCTCTCCTCCTACAAGGGATCACAACTCCTCACCAGCAAGAGAACAAGGCTGGATGGACAATGAGTGTGATGAAATGACAGAATCAGGCTTCAGAAGGTGGGTAATAAGAAACTTCTGTGAGCTAAAAGAACATGTTCTAACCTAATGCAAAGAAACTAAGAACCGATTTGATGAAATGCTAATGAGAATAACCAACTTAGAGAGGAATATAAGTGAATTGATGGAGCTGAAAAACACAACACAAGAACTTTGTGAAGCATACACAAGTTTCAACAGCCAAATCGACGAAGCAGAAGAAAGGACATCAGAGGTCGAAGATCAACTCAACGAAATAAAACGAGAAGGCAAGAATAGAGAAAAAAGGGTAAAAAGGAATGAACAAAGTCTCCAAGAAATATGGGACTATGTGAAAAGATCTAATCTACATTTGATAGGTGTACCTGAATGTGATGGAGAGAATGAATCCAAGCTGGAAAATACTCTTCAGGATATTATCCAGGAGAACTTCCCCAACCTAGGAAGGCAGGCCAATATTCAAGTTGAGGAAATACAGAGAACACCACAAAGATATTCCTCAAGAAGAGCAACCCCAAGGCACATAATTGTCAGATTCACCAGGGTTGAAATGAAGGAGAAAATGCTAAGGGCAGCCAGAGAGAAAGGTCACGTTACCCACAAAGGGAAGCCCATCAGACTCACAGCAGATCTCTCAGCAGAAACCCTACAAGCCAGAAGAGAGTGGGGGCCAATATTCAACATCCTTAAAGAAAAGAACTTTCAACCCAGAATTTCACATGCAGCCAAACTAAGCTTCATAAGTGAAGGAAAAATAAAATCCTTTGTGAACAAGCAAGTACTCAGAGATTTCATCACCACCAGGCCTGCTTTACAAGAGCTCTTGAAAGAGGCACTAAACGTAGAAAGGAACAACCAGTACCAGCCACTCCAAAAACATACCAAATGGCAAAGAGCAGCAACACAATGAAGAAACTGCATCAACTAACCGGCAAAACAGCCAGCTAGCATCAAAATGGCAGGATCCAATTCACACATAACAATATTAACCCTAAATGTAAATGGGCTAAATGCCCCAATCAAAAGACATAGACTGGCAAAATGGATAAAAAGCCAAAACCCATCAGTGTGCTGCATCCAGGAAACCCATCTCACATGCAAAGATACACAAAGGCTCAAAATAAAGGGATAGAGGAAGATTTACCAAGCAAATGGAGAGCAAAAAAAAAGCAGGAGTTGCAATTCTCATCTCTGATAAAATAGACTTTAGATCAAAAGAGACAAAGAAGGACATTACATAATAGTAAAAGGATCAATGCGACAAGAAGAGCTAACGATCCTAAATATATACGCACCCAATACGGGAGCACCCAGATACATAAGGCAAGTTCTTAATGACTGACAAAGAGACTTAGACTCCCACAAAATAATAGTGGGAGACTTTAACACCCCATTGTCAATATTAGACAGATCAACGAGACAGAAAATTAACAAGGATATCCAGGACTTGAACTCAGACCTGGAGCAAGCAAACCTAATAGACATTTACAGAACTCTCCACCCCAAATCCACAGAATATACATTCTTCTCAGCACCACATCACACCTACTCTAAAATTGACCACATAATTGGAAGTAAATCACTCCTCAGCAAATGCAAAAGAATGGAAATCATAACAAACAGTCTCTCAGTACACAGTGCAATCAAGTTAGGACTCAGAATTCAGAAACTAACTCAGAACCGCACAGCTTCATGGAAACTGAACAACTGGCTCTTGAATGTTGACGGGATAAACAATGAAATGAAGGCAGAAATAAAGATGTTCTTTGAAACCAATGAGAATGAAGACACAACATACCAGAATCTCTGGGACACATTTAAAGCAGTCTCTAGAGGAAAATATATAGCAATAAATGCCCACATGAGAAGCAAGCAGAGATCTAAAACTGACACCCTATCATCAAAATTGAAAGAGCTAGAGGAGCAAGATAAAAAAAACTCAAAACCTAGCAGAAGACAACAAATAACTAAGATCAGAGCAGAACTGAAGGAGATAGAGACACGAAAAACCCTTCAAAAAATCAATAAATCCAGGAGCTGGTTTTTCGAAAAGATCAACAAAATAGACAGACCACTAGCCAGATTAATAAAAAAGAAAAGAGAAAATAATCAAATAGATGCAATAAAAAACAATAAAGGGGATATCACCACAGATTCCACAGAAATTCAAACCATCATCAGAGATTATTACAAACAACTCTATGCACATCAACTAGTAAACCAGGAAAAAATGGATAAATTCCTGGACACTTGCATCCTCCCAAGCCTAAACCAGGAAGAAGTAGAAACCCTGAATAGACCAATAACAAGCTCTGAAGTTGAGGCAGCAATTAAGAGCCTACCACCCAAAAAAAGCCCACGTCCAGATGGGTTCACAGCCGAATTCTACCAGACATACAAAGAGGGGCCATTCCTTCTGAAACTATTCCAAACAATCCAAAAAGAGGGAATCCTTCCCAAATCATTTTATGAGACCAACATCATCCTGATACCAAAACCGGGCAGAGACTCAGCAAGAAAAGAAAACTTCAGGCCAATATCCATGATGAACATAGACGCAAAAATCTTCAATAAAATGCTGGCAAACTGATTGCAACAGCACGTCAAAAAGCTTATCCACCATGATCAAGTAGGCTTCATCCCGGGGATGCAAGGCTGGTTCAACATACGCGAATCTATAAACATAATCCACCACATAAACAGAACCAAAGACAAAAACCACATGATAATCTCAATTGATGCAGAGAAGGCCTTTGACAAAATTCAACAGCCCTTTATGCTAAAAAGCCTCAATAAACTAGGTATTGACAGAACGTATCTCAAAATGATAAAAGCTATTTATGACAAACTAACAGCAAATATCATACTGAATGGGCAAAACTAGAAGCATTCCCCTTGAAATCTGGCACTAGACAAGGATGTCCTCTCTCACCACTCCTATTAAATATAGTACTGGAAGTTCTAGCCAGAGCAATTAGGCAAGAAAAAGAAATAAAGGGTATTCAAATAGGAAAGGAGGAAGTCAAATTGTCTCTATTTGCAGACGACATGATTGTATATCTAGAAGACCCCATCGTCTCAGCTCAAAATTTCTTGAAACTGATAAGCAACTTCAACAAAGTCTCAGGATACAAAATCAATGTGAAGAAATCAGAAGCATTCTATACACCAATAACAGACTTAAAGAGAGCCAAATCAAGAACAAAGTGCCATTCACAATTGCTACAAAGAGAATAAAATACCTAGGAATACAACTAACAAGGAACATAATGGACCTCTTCAAGGAGAACTACAAACCACTGCTCAATGAAATAAGAGAGGATACAAACAGATGGAGAAACATTCCATGTTCATGGCTAGGAAGAATCAATATCGTGAAAATGGCCATACTGCCCAAAGTAATTTACAGATTCAACGCTATCCCTATCAAGCTACCAATGACTTTCTTTGCAGAACTGGAAAAAACCACCTTAAACTTCATATGGAACCAAAAGAGAGCCCACATAGCCAAGTCAATTCTAAGCAAAAAGAACAAAGCTGGCGGCATCACACTACCGGATTTCAAACTATACTACAAAGCTACAGTAATCAAAACAGCATGGTACTGGTACCAAAACAGAGATATAGACCAATGGAACAGAACAGAGACCTCCGAGGCAACACAACACATCTACAACCATCTGATCTTTGACAAACCTGACAAAAACAAGCAATGGGGAAAGGAGTCCCTGTTTAATAAATGGTATTGGGAAAACTGGCTAGCCATGTGCAGAAAGCAGAAACTGGACCCCTTCCTGACACCTTACACTAAAATTAACTCCAGATGGATTAAAGACTTAAACATAAGACCTAACGCCATTAAAACCCTAGAAGAAAATCTAGGCAAAACCATTCAGGACATAGGCGTAGGCAAGGACTTCATGACCAAAACATCAAAAGCATTGGCAACAAAAGCCAAAATAGACAAATGGGACCTAATCAAACTCCACAGCTTCTGCACAGCAAAAGAAACAGTCATTAGAGTGAATCGGCAACCAACAGAATGGGAAAAAATTTTT